>JAVTVY010008379.1:0-44163 GCA_036873755.1 Hanleya hanleyi
AAATGCCCCCCCCCCAAATTATTTTTCTTACCCCTTGAGGTAGCGGGCGAAACCTTACCACACTGTTCCCTTGGGTCAAGCTCTACCAGAAAATGTTAAAAAAATCCAAGATGGCCGCTCTGATGACGTCACAATGACGTCATTTTCAAAAACGGTATTTTTGGTCGATTTTTCAGTCGGATTTTCCGATTTTTTTATTTATGCAATTTCTCCGCAAAAACTGCATCATAAATTAGTAAATATTAATGTGATGTGAAACGAAATAGTTTTTGCCCACTTTTCATTGCGGAAAAGCAGAAATGTTGAAGAAATATGACAAAAACATAACTTTTCTGGTTCCCCACGTGGGCGCCATCTTGAATTTGTCCATGATCCTTTGCTCAGGGGGTTATGCAAATATGCACAAAATGACCCCAATATGATAAACTATAGAGTCAAGGAGTTTCAGCTCTCCATTTTTTGTCGTTCCGGAGATAGCGCACACAGTTTGGTAGGGAGGGGGGCATAATGCCTCCCCCCCCCCCACCCCCAGGTCAGGTAGGGTTAAGGACCAAATTCTGCCTTGGGTTGATCGTCTTTATCAGAGGTTGTTTACAAGGTGAACTGCAAAGATTTCCAACGTTCTGCTAAAATGTCAGAAATCAAGGCCTTTGTAGTTATAGTTGTTCATGTGTGAGTAATATATAAACGGGATCTGGAGGCCGATTCAGGGGTCAAATTTTCCGAGAGTGCCGAGAGTTTCAGCTCTCCATTTTCCATGTTTTGTCTTTCCGTAGATAGCGCAAAAAGTTTGGTAGGGGGGTTATTTCGCCCCCCTCCCCAAAGGCCAGGTAGGGTTAATTGACATCTCCCGGATTGCACGTCATCAAACATAGTCTCCGACAATATCGCCAGCTATATGTCCAGCATAAATGGGAAGTGGGCAACCCTCAGTTTCTCAACATAGCTATACGGCGAGAGAAGGGGAATCCCCCTGGTCCTAACTGGAGTCGAACCCGCAGTGCGCGCTCCAGAAGCGAGCACGTTATCCACTGCACCACGAGTCAGCCCATACTAGGCAAGGTTGAAAATACCCTAATATACCTACCAGAGGGCAACCTCCAAACAGGGTTATCTCCTCTTCTTCCGGTCGATCGACCCTGCCGTCATTTACTTGTATACAGGGCGAAATAACGTCTTGGCATTCTTTGCAGAGTGGATTTTCGCCTAGCCATGTCGCCTTTGACGTAGATTAAAAGTGCGAGATTATCAGAACTGCTCTGTATCACAACAACTTGAACTAACCAGAATTAATCAACTCCAACGCATTTGGGAGATTCGGCAGGCAAAAGAAAACAAACAATCGGTGACTATCGGTAATTAAATAACTGTTCATCTCTTCACAACAACAGCAACAACAACATCAACAACAACAACAACCACGACACTATATCAGAGATAACGGTCGTTTGTTTGAAAACAAACAAGGAATATTTGTTTTTCGGAATCAATTAATACCCACCGCACATTCACATCTGCGAAATTAAATATCTCAGTATTTAGTATGCTGATAAGGACTGTTTGGCTGGTAAAATTCAAATGGTGTGAAATGAGGTTTTTGTACAGGGCTTGTGATTTTGTGCTATAGGCCCAACACATCAACACTTCATATTTTGTATGTGTACAGTATAGCATCATCATTGATGAGAGAATGCTCTTCAAAACACACCTGATTTTACCGACACTTCGTTCTGATCTGTCTCAACATCATATGATGAGGATTCAATGCGCTCGGTATAATTTTGTATACTGGTGTTACAGGTCACCTTCGCCTTCACCTTACTGTATCAATGACTATGGACTTGTACATGTATCACATTCACATTGAATGGTGATGACTGATGAGAATATTGCCCCTATGGAACAAATGACTGAATTCCACGCAGCAAATAAAAAGTTCATGTTAATCATAAACAACATACAATTAGTAATAGTATCAAATAATTATGTTTATTCCTTGTCGACATCAATATATTACAGGTAATATTATGACTGAATCATGGTAACATATATTCATGGGTATTTTTGTCTACAATAAACTGAAGGAGACCCATGCTGTTTATTATATTATGTTTTAAAACTTCACTTGCTAATCTCGATTATGTTGTTTATTGTGAAAATAAATGAAGTTATGAAATCTAGTATGATTGTTCATTGATCTCAAATTAGAAATATCTTCAGCAGCTAATGTTAAGTCAATCATAACAATATATAACACCATGGTATTGTTGTAATATTACCCAGGTATTGATCTTTGAATAAGAATGTAATGAGATACATATACCTGTTCTTTGTGTTATTATGTATGCAGTTCATTCTGTATGTATTTTATACATGTACATGTAGCAGAATTGGAATTAAAATTTGAAATGAAGTCTGTTTCTAGAAGCTAAATCATTTTAGACACACATTCAAGTCCTTACCTGGTCAAGGGAGATAATTTTCCCTTTTGATTATGTTTGTGAAGCATGCAGCAGGACTTCAACTTCCAGGGATATTATCCACACAATCCCATTCTACATGATATTTTTGCCATACCACCGATAAACTAGGTCCCTTCATTTATGTGTTCTAGATCCAGGAGCTATTGGGAGGTGCAGGCTTTGTAAAAGTTATATCCAATTATTCTCAGTGAAGCAATGAAATCCGGCATGGTTGTTTTAAGTTAGAATATGGCATCCTTGGAAATGTCTGACCGATTCACACATGTATCACTCGGCAGGTGGTCATTACATGTGTAATGTTTATTTCCTTAGGAATCAACTGATATCCAATGGGGTGGAGGGGGAGCAAATCACTGGCTCTGAACTAGGTCATCAGTTAGTGTGTCCTCGAATAGGAACGATCGATACCCATATGAGCGTGGGTGAGATGGGAAAGCATGTTTACGCCGTTTGCTCTTTGTGATACAACTCCAGCCATGAAGTTAGAAAATGTCATATGTATCTATTAAAATTATTTCCTCGAATGAAACATAACAATCTACATCGAAGAGATGAATCAAATGATTTGAAACTTAATTTCATTGTGTAACAGTGAGAAGAAAATTAATTGTATAAACATTCCAAGCCTCATTGAACACAAGCCGCACCATATTTGATATGAATATAACGCGCGTACATTAGCTCGCTTGGACGTCGCTTAGTTAAATATGGACAGACTCGCAAAAATCTCCAAATTTTCAAAAGCCACAAAAATGCCCTCAGCTTGTACAGAGTAAGTAAAAATACTTATGTACAACTTGATGTTTAGAAATGACTGTGTTGAGCGATTCTATTCCCAACTTCTCTTTTATTCTATGTCATAGAGGACAGGGTTTGGTAGATAATTAAAAACTGTATTAACTCGGCTTCACATTTTAGAGAATGACTTTAATTGAGCCTAAGATGAAAGAGAAATACACTTATAAAAAAATCTATTTAAAAAAATATCTGTATATATGTTTGTATTAATTTCCATAATTTATTGAAAAAAACTATACGTACCGTAGACTTCGACCACCGAATATAACACAGGCCAGGCAACTGTGAGAACCAGTGAAAGATACCCATCGAGATGAGCGATTTGCAGATAAACAACAACAACAAAATTGCACTTTGTGCCTCACGAGGCCCTTCTCCATAGAGTGCATGCCAGTTATTTTTCTAGACTACAACAGCAACTGTTTTTGCTTGTATCACAGTCCGAGCTTCCGATTACCCTTCAACCTTACCCAGACGACGGATAATTTTTGACAGATTGTCTGCCTAGGTTGTTGATCGGATTCACAGATCATGAATTCCACCGTGACGGAATCACCGTTCGGAAGACTTTTTCTTTATTCAAAGTCATGTACTCGGAAGTTCCGTGGTCATTCCCATGTAGTTTCAAGTTTAGTTTGCTATTCTATATGACATCTGTTTACGGATCCATGAAAAATCCACAGATGATCCAGCATTTAGTAAATCATGCTTCGAAATGTTCGTGACGGAATCACCTGAAACGGACATGACTCTTGACTAGTGTTGCTGGTCTATTTTTTTGCTGCTCTGTTTCAATCTGACTATTCTTATATGACATCTCTTACTAACATACAGTACCCAAGGATGATAAGATTTTTTTCATCGTGAGAAAAACGCGACTGGATCATCCCAGGGGTTAAATCTAGTCCGTGACGTAATCGACAAAAAATCGTGATGGAATCACGAGTGCGCTTTTTAAATCTTACGGTAAAAGTGCTTTATTAATTAAACATTTTCTTCAAAAAAATATTCCTAGAGTGAATTTATCTCTTCTACTTAGAAAATTAAAACTCCGACCTCTTATTTTTACTAAGGTACAGTGTTTTGGGGAGTTCCGAATCACTTTTCACATCCAGACTGCTAGCGCTTGTTCTTTTAGGAGGTGAGGGCGACTGCTGGTCTTATATTCTAGGGAAATCTGTCGTCTATAATTGTATGCAAAGAAATCTTCAATCGGACTTGTCAATCGATGACAAAATAACCTCCGCTTCAGTGCACCAGCGCGGGCAGTTGCGCATCAGTTTGGTGAGTTGCGGACCGCGCCATCTAGCGGCCGTTACAGGCACTGAGAATGGAATTTTTATAGGCTTGAGGGGCCATCTGCTAATCATCCATAGGCCGGTGAAACCCTGGAGAAGATTTCAATGTTGTCTTAATTCTCCCCGCCCTGTGAGCGAATATTCAACTGTTGCAGTCCAGGCACAAATGACACGCAGATCTAGAGTCGAAAATGTTCTGAAGTATATTTATCTTGGAGCGAGCCTACAAAATTGCATTGTAATCTCAATTTAATTATTTTTTAGAACATTTTAGGATACGATGTCTGACAATCATGGAGGGCGGGCTAGTGAACTTTCCTGTACTGCTCCATAACGACAAAACAGAGGAAGCGGGAACTTCGTGACTTTAAAGCTTATCATATTGGAGTCATTTTAGGACTTGGCCGAGCAGAGGATCATGGCTAAATTCAAAAGGCGGCCGTGTGGTATCTCAGAAATTCGTTTTTTTTTCCAGCCAGTTCTGTCCATTTCTTCGAATTTTTCTGGCCTAAAAGTACTAGAAAGTATTTTATTGGGCAAAAGTAGTTATTCTCTACTTTATTTGGTAGTTTATGAAAGAAAAATCGGAAAATTAGAATTTCGAAAAATCGGTCCAAAAAATAGTCGACAAATGGCTGACGAGATGACGTTACTCGACGTCATCATAGCGTTCATCTTAAGCTTTGTTACTCTTTCAGGTAGGGCTTGAACAGAAGATACTGTGTGTTATGTTGCAGCGCTCTAGCCCTATGGATAGCGAAAATATATGGGTTGACTCCATCCCCCCACCCCTCACCTGCGATACACCCCAAATCTTCCAGACCAGATAGTGTTAATAAAGGGACATCCAGTTATTGAACTCGTAGAAACCTCGCTCAGTGATGAACAATTTTATTTATATAAAACTTTCTATATTGGAGTAGATATGTCTGAAATTATTGAATATGATGATGTAATATCGAAAAAATGATTTGTTCACCAAGGTTTGGAATGATTCGCGTACATAGTTCCGGTTACAAGGATATTGTCATTGATTCATTTTTTTTTTTTTTTTTGACAATGCCATGGATTGACCAATCTTCCTTAAAGTCGGTTTACACCTGTTGTATTAGATGTGAGACGGTCCCTTATTCACCGATTTCAAGTTATGAACGACGCTTATTTCGTTGATTCGGAATTGACATCTCTATAGCGCCATTATATTACAATGCTGGTCAGTTAACATTTATCGCAAATCACTAGATATTTTGTTTGGCCATTTAGCAAGATTCTGTCATTTAAATAAATACTGAATATACCGCCTAAACCCACCTTATTTCGCGCAGATTCACTACTGGAAAAATCGCACGTGTTTTTCGACTCTGTGGCAATTTGTTATTGTACAGTGCCAGAAGTATTACGTTACCGAATTGACCGGAAAAGAAACAATCCAGCTCCGTTGTTTGACATTCATTTCAGTCCACGGAAACAGACGTTCCAATAAACCTAAAAAGTTTCAATCAGATACTTTACTTCAAGAAATATCAGGCATTAATTAGGAAAGTGATCCGCATCTCCCCGTGATTCGGAACTCCCCCAAACACTGTATACAGCTCCCGCCACATGCATATCTTTTCTGCAGATGTTTCAAAATAGTATAGTTTTCAGTAAAGTGCTATTTTTCTTCTTTGACAATTTAGAATTTCCCGAGTTCTTCATGTTCAAAAATTGCGGGAAAAATATTTCGCTATTAAAACACATCTTCTCTATTATTGGCGTGTTCCCGGAGATCATAGGAAGCGAATACATGTAGAACAAACAGCATGCTAATATAGGGTCTACGACAGAATGTGGAATGAATTTTATGCGAAAAAGGGCTGTTTAGCAATGTCCGCTTTTCCGTGGAATTCATGAGATCACGATTGAAGTATCATGGGAAGATATATTTTTCCAGTCGCTATCTCCCCCCCCCCGCCCATCTTCAAAAAAAAGGAAAAGAAAAAGCCGAGAGAGCGCCTCGTGAGGCAGAGTTATTTTTCCAGACTACACAACAACAACAGTTTTTGCCTGTATCACAGTCCGAGCTTCCGATGACCCTTCAACCTTACCCAGACGACGGATAATTTTTGACAGATTATCCGGCTAGGTTGTTGATCGGATTCACAGATAACGATTGAAGCATGGGAAGATATATTTTTCCAGTCGCTATCTCCCCCCCCCCAACTCAAAAAAAAAAAAAAAAAAAAAAGCCGGGAGAGTTCTTCGGAGTTTTACGTTTTTGACCTCTGACTTTGAATTTGACTTCTCACTTCCGACTCGCATCCTGGTGAATGACACTCGTCCTTTATCTTTTTGCCGATTCAGAGATTCGCGTGGAAGTTTCCAATTATACTATCCGGAATGCGAGTTTTTCTTTCGTGAAAATTTACTTTTTATGAAAGCGCAGGTTTGTCTTCGTCGCATACCGGCCATCTGCACCAGCGCGAAGCTATAAGTACACGCGCGAATTTAGTACCCTCGAATTAAGAGACCCGGTGGAAGCACTGCGAAGGATACACACCTTTTGTGACGTAAGCATTCAATTGTGTCCAGAAACTTTTCAAAATTTCGTCGGGAACCATAGCAATCCCTATTGGAAATCACACGAGTCGTGGGTTCCCCATATGACAATTATTTGGCGGAAGATATCACGTTGCGCTCCTATACCTCCGTCTGATCGACGGAGGTAAAAATGACTATATACAGATGGTGGCATACGCCCAACTCTCCCTATGCTTATATATGATTACGTACAGATAGAGGGAAACTTCCAACCCTCCCTATGATTATATACGAATATATACAAATCAACTCACGTCATTGGACCAAGTTTATTTCCAATTTAAAATAAATAGGTCGTCGTCAGAAAGGTGCAATTTCCAAAAACTAATATTAATAGTTACCTTTTGTGGGAACGACTCCAGTGCCTGTGCACACTCATGCTTTCCAGACTGGTAAGTATCCAAATGGTTACCAACTTCTGATAGCCCAGATGGTACATTATACGTGAATCTATAACTTTACACGAATTAACATTGTTGTCTCTCACATCGATTCAACGAAAAGAGAGACATTTGACATATTTAACTAGCCATATCTGGATAGCAGTTTTTCAGAAGCGTCTGTATGCTGCGTACACAATCCTCGTCTGCTAGCATTTGCTTGATCATGTACGTACTGTGACATTTAAATCAACGCTACAGAATATAATTGCAGAAATTTGTGTAACGTGACCATACCACCAAACGCCTTTCTCGGCAAAATTCGATCGTAGCTTGCAAGATCGCGAACGTTTAATACCTATTATTTTATTTCATAAACATTTGGAATTGGTGCTGTCATACGAAATATGTCTTTCGATTATTGACGCGGAAAGTCTTTCGTGAAGGACGATTGAATATTGAATGTCGGATCTGACGCTTGCTATCCGAACAACCCGAGACTAGGAAAGTCTCACCTTTTCCCGAGACGATCGCAAACTCGGTAAAAAAGTGTTATTGAATAGTTCATTCATGAAGTGAACTGTGTATATTTGAAGATTTACACCTGGACTAATTATAATGAGGACTATCGAGGACTATCTACATCAATCTACTGTAACATAGTCACACCATACGATGACATCAGGTAGCCCATATTTGGTTGTGCGCATGCGCTAATAAAGAGCAGCATGGTAATGGTGATTGAATTGAGCTTATTGCGTGGTCACCCTGCATTGAGACTCGATGTTTCAGCGTTTAAGATGCTTGTTGCCGTTATATCATAGCAGAACATGCTGTTCTGGTCCTATTATACAAGCCTCTCACTGACGACGAGAATTGTAAAAACATGCTAATCGCTGAGAATGGCAGGGTTTGGAAATGAAAAAAAAAATATGATCGAATCTGCAGACAGATGTGAGGCGTTCATGGCGTTTAAAGCAATTGAGAATAGGAAAACAAAACGTATTGCTCGCTGAAGGTTGGTTCGTAAACTTTCAAAAATATGAAAAGTTATGGACGCCATTTTGAATTTTACCAACAAATATTGATATTAGGGTTATGTAAATAGATTCAAATTGGGCATAAGATAAAGGCTATGCATAGAGATCCGTCGGTTTTGATAAATTGCTCAGGGAGATAAGAATAATGACTTGAACAACCGTAAAGAGTGTGATTTTCAGATTAGCAAACATGTCCGACATTTTGACTTAAACCGTCATATTTTAAGCTAAAACAGACTCCAAATAGGCGTAGGGTGTTAGGCTTTGATGTGAGATTCATTGGTTTTGACAAATTTGCACAATGAGCTTAGAATAATGCATATTATATGAAAAATCGGAAAAGCGCAATTTATGGATGACCCTATATGAGTGCCATTCATTTTTGACCTCATTTGACCTCTAAAGTGACCCCAATTCCAATAATTAAATGCTAGCGTTAAATCCCTAGACTACATAAAACTAATTTAGCGTGGATACACATTGGTGAAAAAATATGACGATGGGAATTAATTTAGAATTTTGCTCCCCCCAGTAATGACCCTTAATACCCAAAACCCGAGTGGTATCCCCTCCCACCTTGAACTATACCACACAAAGAACTAATTTAGCATATTTAGTACCCATTTGTAACAAACAATGCCATCAAAAGTCACATTTGGCGTCCTTGGCCGGTCATCTATTCTGAATGATTTGCATTCGGTCAGTTATTTTTCACTTCTTTGTGTGCAGGACTGCTGATGAGAGACAGTGCTAGACATTTGGGGTATAACTTTCTAAAATCCTCCCCTCAAACATTCTTATATATATCAAATTATCATCCATAGCGAGGGAAGCATATTGAAAAAGAAATACGCTCAGCGGATGTTTGGCTCCGGCCTAATGAACTCATGATTTCACGCTTATTGAAATGAAATACGTTCAGCGGACATTTGGCTCCGCTTTAATGAACTTGTGATTTCACGCACATTGAAATGAAATACGTTCAACGGACATTTGACTCCGGCTTAATAAACTCGTGATTCCACGTATATAGCAATGAAATATGTTCAGCGAACATTTGTGTCCGGCTGAATGAACTTGTTATTTCACGTGGAATATCGTTATTTTTATGTGAAGTTCTAGATGCATTTGGCTATGTTAATCTAATTAAATTGATAAACATTTTTAGTATAAATATTGTATCTCGCTGATAGTTTTCTTTTTCTGTGTGAATTTATATGTCAATAAAAAGGTGTTCATATGTAGCTTCCAAAAGCTTTCATTAACTCTATCTGGCCTGGGCTTTTTGGGACCTGTCCAGGCCTGGGGGTTGGGGGGGGGGGACGAAATGCCCCCCCCCCAAATTATTTTTCTTACCCCTTGAGGTAGCGGGCGAAACCTTACCACACTGTTCCCTTGGGTCAAGCTCTACCAGAAAATGTTAAAAAAATCCAAGATGGCCGCTCTGATGACGTCACAATGACGTCATTTTCAAAAACGGTATTTTTGGTCGATTTTTCAGTCGGATTTTCCGATTTTTTTATTTATGCAATTTCTCCGCAAAAACTGCATCATAAATTAGTAAATATTAATGTGATGTGAAACGAAATAGTTTTTGCCCACTTTTCATTGCGGAAAAGCAGAAATGTTGAAGAAATATGACAAAAACATAACTTTTCTGGTTCCCCACGTGGGCGCCATCTTGAATTTGTCCATGATCCTTTGCTCAGGGGGTTATGCAAATATGCACAAAATGACCCCAATATGATAAACTATAGAGTCAAGGAGTTTCAGCTCTCCATTTTTTGTCGTTCCGGAGATAGCGCACACAGTTTGGTAGGGAGGGGGGCATAATGCCTCCCCCCCCCCCACCCCCAGGTCAGGTAGGGTTAAGGACCAAATTCTGCCTTGGGTTGATCGTCTTTATCAGAGGTTGTTTACAAGGTGAACTGCAAAGATTTCCAACGTTCTGCTAAAATGTCAGAAATCAAGGCCTTTGTAGTTATAGTTGTTCATGTGTGAGTAATATATAAACGGGATCTGGAGGCCGATTCAGGGGTCAAATTTTCCGAGAGTGCCGAGAGTTTCAGCTCTCCATTTTCCATTTTTTGTCTTTTCGTAGATAGCGCAAAAAGTTTGGTAGGGGGGTTATTTTTTTATTAAAAGTGCGAGATTATCAGAACTGCTCTGTATCACAACAACTTGAACTAACCAGAATTAATCAACTCCAACGCATTTGGGAGATTCGGCAGGCAAAAGAAAACAAACAATCGGTGACTATCGGTAATTAAATAACTGTTCATCTCTTCACAACAACAGCAACAACAACATCAACAACAACAACAACCACGACACTATATCAGAGATAACGGTCGTTTGTTTGAAAACAAACAAGGAATATTTGTTTTTCGGAATCAATTAATACCCACCGCACATTCACATCTGCGAAATTAAATATCTCAGTATTTAGTATGCTGATAAGGACTGTTTGGCTGGTAAAATTCAAATGGTGTGAAATGAGGTTTTTGTACAGGGCTATATGTAAATTGAATGACGGCAGGGTCGTTCGATCGGCAGAAGAGGAGATAACCATGTTTGGAGGTTGAACAGAGGGCAGATATACATGTATATACGGCTATGGTGTAGACCTAATCGGGAACCCCCGCATTTATGGGAGCGGTCTCGAAGCCTAGCGTTGAATTTTGCTGAAAAATGCTGATGCGCATGCGCAGTAGGCGGGCAGATCGAGGTGGGTTTTGGGGTCTAGGTGGACCCAAAGTGGTCCGATTGGGTGGTGTGATGTATCAGCTCTCGTACGGGAGCGTCTAACTGGAAGGGTGTGGGATGGGAATAGCGTCTATCTGCGCATGTGCAGTAGAAAAAGGGTATTTGAATGGACGTTTTGAGGTCGCGACGAACCAATAGTGGTCCGATTGGGCCGTATGTGGAGCCATTGTGAAGCATTCGTGGGGGCCATCCGACAGGCCTAGTGCGTCGTTCGTTTTCAACATTCTGCGCAAGCACAGACAGGGAATTGTGGGAAAAGGGCATTGGAAGGGGCGTTTTGGGGTGGAGGTGGACCCATAGTGGTCCGATTGGGTTGTGGGAGGAATCAGTTTGAAACTCTCGTGGAGGAGTGTCCAACTGGATGAGTGTGGGAATAGCGTCTATCTGCGCATGCGCAGTAAAAAAGTGTATTTGAATGGACGTTTTGGGGTCTCGACGAACCAATAGTGGTCCGATTGGGACGTTTGAGGTGTCATCGTAAAGCTCTCGTGGAGCTCCATCCGACTGTACTAGTGTGTCCGTTTTCAACATTCTGTGCAGACAGAGAAACTGAGAGTTCTCCACTTGCCATCTATGCTGGGCATATAGCTGGCGCTTCAAGGACCATGTTTCATGACGTGCATTCCGGGAGATGTCAATTAACATTGAAGTAACTGAAGGACATATAAAGTAGTATTCAGGTGCATGGCTTATTGACCATTATATTCCCGGGAATTATCGCCCCTAAATCGGCCTCCAGATCCCGTTTATATACTACTTGTGTGATAATAGTTCTGTGGATTATTTTCTTATTCCGAGAATACGATACTTAAAAACTTTTACCACCAGAAAAAGGGAGCCACAACTTCCGAAAACGTCATCGATTGCCTCCCATTGTTTTTGGAACGTAATGACGTTATGGTGGTCATCACTCATACATCCGACGTAGCATGACGTAGCATAACAGGATAATGTTAATTATTATAATAATAATATTGTTATTAGTACAATTTAGCAAAATATATTCGTTCCAAAATCGTATACCAGTTATATCACATAATGCAAGTTGTATTTAATAACACTATAGAAAAAGTTCACCTTTAAGGTACGGTACCATGTTTGCTTGAGTTATTTCTGTCTCGTTTTATATCTCGCCTTTGCTTTTGCTGTGAAAATGACTTCACCGTAATTGTGCAAGCAGTACACGGTCATAGTTCAGAACACATTATTAACAGTTTTAGACTGATGTCAGATGTTTCCCTAGGTAGGACAAGATCCACATCTATGGTAAATGTTTACCCAACAGAATCGTACCCAAGATGTGTTCAACATCTCGGCAAGCAGTCATGGAAGTCGGTATCCATAGCACTTAGACGTATAATGCTTCCAAATCAAGATGTAAAGGTCATGTACTGAAAAGGAACAATTATTATGAACATTTTACAGTTGGTTCATTTCATAATCGAATCAATATTGTATTTTTGTACTTGTATATAGATATCTAATATTTTGTTGCATGTTACTTATGGCTCACACGAACACAGTTTCAACTGAAACTTTGAAACCATCGCACGACACGGTGGATTCCCAGGAACTTATCGGGAAAACCTACAGCACAACATGCAACCAAAAGTTGTACAATGTATTTCGCTTTATGTTTCAAGAAACCGGGCACTGTCTAATATAGGAATGCGTAGCGCAATTTGACAGCGCATTTGCGAACAACTTATCATGAATTGTCTGATGATGTTACACAACTTTTTCTCCTTTTCTTCTGTTTACAAACACTGAATAATACCACTCGATGGCCAATTATTGTCCTAATACGTGTCCGTATCTAGAATGAACATCAGTCACTTTGTTCCACAATATGGGATATAGGTATTTAATCGAATGCAATGCGCGTTTGGTTATACAATGTGCTTTTGGTGCATTTATGTATTATCCATACCTATTCAACAATTTCACACAGGATGCTTTTTTATTATCTATAGGCATACTCTTTGTAACTGGCCCATGCTATTTTCACCAATACCGTGTAAGATGATGCGCTTACTGAGATTGCAATTCGGTTGCAGCTACATATATAACGGGTGTTTAAATCATCTTATTTCGAAAAGAAATTATTTGGCAGTTTAAATCAGATTTGATGAAGAAATGGAGTTGTTCCGAAATACATGATAGTTTAGTTCTGATATGTAACCTGCGTGAAATATGTTAAATAGCGCTTGTGTGGCATGTGTAAATCATGTCGTGAAGGTGGCTGAAATCAACGCTATGCGGTCATTGCTACTCTTATGCCGAATGACATGCCAAAGTCGACTATTAGTCAAGGTTGATGCCAGTTGTTAAAATCGTTCTTCAGTTATTGCAGTCACATAAGTTCAGAATGGCTCATATCACACACTGTCCAAAATGAATGTCAATCGGACACAATTGTTTTTGAGTTATTGCAGCGACAAGCTTATTTAGCATGACTGAATGAGGGTACAGGCCATGACGGCCATACAGGATCACGCAGTTTGCGGAAAAAACAATGTCCAAGTGTGATGTCAATCGAACGAATCGTGTTTGAGTTATTGCAGTAACAACACTATGTAGCACATGGGTTAAGCCGACTGCGACCATAGCAGCCATATTGCATAACGCAGGTTGCCGGAAAACAGCCCAAGCCATCGCCTCGCTCATTCCATTCCACTGCCAAACTTTGATGTCAATCGGACAAATCGTGTGTGATTTATTGCAGTAACAAGGAAAGTGTGACGGGACGACGAAACGGACGAAGTAAATCCCTAAGCCCCCCTCCGATGTCCAAAGGGAACAAAAATATACATGCAAACGATCAAAACACAGCAATACATACACCAACATGGCTTACGGTACGAAAATTTCGCCACAGTCGTATACAGCCTTCTCTATCAAAAACCACTTGTAACAAAGGAGTGCTTCGAAGGTTAGGCCCGGTGTGTAGCTAAGCGCAAGTGGTATAGGAACACAAGCAAGAGATCATTAGATTGATGAGAAACGCGTCTATCCACATGATACATATCCATACAGTGGGTGGATGCGTGATTTTTCTATCATCCGGTCAGGTTATCAGACAAGCCGAGTAGGGGGAGATCGGGACACCGTTGAAAAGTTTGAGATTCAGTAGGAACTTTTCAACCTCAAATTATTCTTATTTTGCAAAAAAGTCTCGCTATGCGCCCCTGGCACGGGGTGCTCGGGGACCCCCCACCCCGGCAAAATGGGACAGGACTACCCAAAATGAGTGTACCAAACGAAACAAGCGTTTTCTAATGCAATATTTTCACTTCATTTTAAAACCAATCATCGTAGCACAAATCAAAGGATGAGCATAGTTAATTGTGGAGGATTTGATGTCCCAACCCGGGCAAACAATCGTACCAATGAAAAAAAAAACAATAGACCATTATCTTCAAACAAACAAACAATAACATCATGTACAAATTGTCGCTTCTTCAGACAGTATCCCAGTGCATCCCAGCAGTTTTGTCCGAATGCGCCCCGGCCGATGGCCCAAAACCGCCATTATCTAACTGAGGTCAGGCATGCGAACGTAGATAGGTTCAACTAACTTGCAAAAATATTGACTGATGCAGTCTTATTCGACCGCAACAACATGATGTTATTAACACCTTAGCAATTAGGAACATGATAAAAAAAATCTCAGTGCTCAAAATCTACTTACAGTTAAATTTTGCTCATTTACTAAGGAACATTTGGAAAAAATTTCCTCTG
This sequence comes from Hanleya hanleyi, assembly GCA_036873755.1. NCBI lineage: Eukaryota > Metazoa > Mollusca > Polyplacophora > Lepidopleurida > Hanleyidae > Hanleya > Hanleya hanleyi. The sequence goes on from JAVTVY010008379.1 coordinate 15,087, forward strand.
TTGACACTGTCTCTTCCACTGACGAAAATATGTGGAAAGAGATTTCCCCTAATCTGTTGATATTATATTGGGGATACTATTTTATTTTTAGATTCCATGACATATGTCCCACGGAGCCCTATGTACCAATGATTCCGGTCTCTCCTACATTCCCCACACGCACAACGATTTCAACAGAACATATATCATCTAGAAGAACATTCAAACTCAGAAGAAGTCATACCTGTAGTCACCGAGTCACATTCTGGACTCAAATGTTCTGTACTTGTGTCTGATGTTCCGGGTATTGGTTTCCCTTCCAGCTGGTTTACAAGATCCACTGCAAGTGGATTCACATTTTCCAAAAGTTTCTTCAAGATATCGTACCTCCCAGCCCCAAGTAGGTCAATGTAGTCGAGGGCGAATAAGAAATCCTCGGCTTGTAAACACCAACGAATGGTATTTTCGTGCAGAAACGACCGACACATAGTTTTAAAAAGTTTAACCTCTGGACTTCCTGGACGGATCAACTTAGGAAGTTGCTCGAATAGTTGTGAGTTTTGATCCGCTCTATCTCGAGGGTTAAGGGTTACTTCTCCTGAAATATTCAATTTCCACACATTGTTAGGGCAATTTAATAACTGAATATGGTAAAAAAGATAAATCAGTTCGAAAGACAATATCAGTTCCAGCGGTCTAAAATTAAACATATCCATTTGACCGCCACTTTACATTTTCAAGAAAAGGGCACACGCAACTGGAGTCGATACTCCAACATGCCGGAGCCAAAACAATATTCAGTCACACAGAATCTAGTAATATTGTTCTGTACAATTCAGGCAGAAAATTCACTACTAGTATACAAACTATACATGGCTAAGTTTCAGTACTTCAGTATGACAATATGACAACGATTGTATGTAAACACTAGAAAGCATGGTATCTAACACACCGGCATAATTGGATTGTCCATGGGGAAGCAATTTCAACTAGAGTTAAAGAGGAGAGAGAGAGAGAGTAATTAAATTTAACGCCACGATTCAATCGATCCAATCAGACGTTCAAGGGCTGCGGTAAATGCATAACAACACCAGAACGGATACTGTCAAACTCAAATGTATATGGGCTCCACAATAGAACTTAGTAACATCATATGTAAAAGCGTCAGAGTAAAATGGAGATACTTTCGTCTTTTCTGGCATATACACCTTTGACCTTTTGACATTGTTGTTTGATGCTATATCTATGATTCACCATGAATATGTTGTCTGGTAACAAGCATCATAGTTGAAGTTAGTTTCTAATGCTAAAACGTGATTCCAACGAAGAACGTGAAAACGTGCAAAGTTTCAGCTTTCTGTTTTGTCTATTCTTAAACTGGTAGATGACAAACAATGTATTAGTCGTTTCTATATCAGAACCAGATTTGGTCACACCTCCACATTCCTATAAGCAATTCATCAAGGATAAATTTTGATCGTGACTGAAAGGGTTTACCAACGATTTCGAGCATTTTCATTTGACGAGATAGTGTGAATATCCCTTGACATAGCTACACGGTCGAGCTACTGGGTTATGTGTTCTTTTGGGTTTGAGGCTGGGATCTTAGTAGCCTGTCGTCTCGCCCATTTTGTTCTGAGCATATTAGTTTTTCGCAAAAAGTGTCGAGTTAAAAACCTTGCACTGCTGAAAAGTGGATGCATGAATGCCGGACTGGAGAGAAACGTAATGTAGGCCTTATTGTTGTTGACCTTGGATGTTATATCCAAAGTTAGGTATGAGGGTTTATTGAGGGCGCCTTGTGTCATCCACGAAGGGGATTTACCAAAAGCGTTCCTTGGCTCAATGAGTGGATTTTACATACAGTTTCTGGATAAGTTTCTGGCCGCTCAGCAGAATGCCACTAGGGTGCGTTTCTCAAATGCGTTGAGGAGGAACATCAGTTTTCGCTATCGGGGAGCGTTTGAGGACATGATTGCATAGTAACAAAATTCGCATGTTGGTGAATTTCATTAAATCCATTATGTCAAAACCATAACCCTTCAATGCAATGTCCTTAGATTTTAAGACCATGGGACACTTGTGAGATCGGTGGATTTTGTATTTGCAACAAGAGAACGTCACACTATACTCTTGAAACAAATGGAAACTGCGTTTCTGAATTAGCCCAATTTATTCAACATTTGACTTTGCGACAAGCATGCCTATAGTAATAATAATGATGATCTTTATTCAAACACGGTCAAACTTTCAGTAACATTATTTTCATTGAACAACAAGGAATTACGGTGACACTAATTTTCCTGAAATTAAATGGGAGTAGTGGAAAATGTAATCATCTGTGCATCGTTTGATTAATGCAAACGATAGTTGTTATATGTCAAAGTAATCTCACGTTTTCGGCTAATAAATTAAAATAATCCAAAAAGTTCAGAAAAACTTTTGTCATCATAATTACCCTATCTGTCCTTGGGAATGAGACAATTCGACCCTCATTGATCTATCTGTCCTATTTCCAACATGGGAAGGAATTATGAATGGAAGCTCTCTGACATCATACCTTATCAGATTGGTGTCATTTAAAGTCATTGTGCAATCCTACTGACAAAGGATCATGGCATCTCAAAGATAGGTACTCTCAATAAGAAAATAAACACACGTTGGATTTGGGGGTCTGTATACACTTCGGCATTAGAAGATCGTCAAATCTACGATTACTATAAACTATGCATCAACGGAAAGCTGTCTTATTGGTCTATCTGCATATAGGACTTTCCATGCTTTTCGAGATAGTGTCATAATATATATTCATTTCCACCTATCTTTAGTTCAGTTTAATTCTCCGCTAAACATAGGGAAGAACTCTCCACTAATTCCAACAGAAGGCATCCCGATTGTTTTGTACATTCTTACTATAATTCACCATTAAATGCTGAATCAACCCATTACATGCTGAATCAACGAGGTTAGAATCATGCTCAATGGTTATTTCGGTGAATTTTCGGAATTTCGAAATTCCATGGTCTACATGGGAACATTAACTGAACAGGTGACCAGTGGTGGTAATGATCATAACAGAGTTCAACGTCGAGTCCGGATCTTTGCTTATCATAATTTAAAAGTAGTGCAGAATAATAGAAATTGCTATTACACAAGTTAAAAATATGAATAACAATGACGATTACAAACAATGTCTGGAAGTCCTATAACTAATATACGATTGTGATATGTCACATCTGTAACGGAAAACTGTATCGTTTATCATACCTCCGTATATTGTATGAATAAAAACATGCAACTACACCCATCATGCACCCTTCGCGCATACAAACAAAAGCGTATGATAACTGACCAGTATTAATAATCATCAGTAAGGAGAAGAATTGGGCACACTACAAATGCTATGTTTCTATAAAGATTCGAGCCTTTATACCTCTATATCTTGAATGCGATCTCTCCAGTATCTTCATACATCCAACAAAATTCCCTTACTCGACAGCATGACATATCTCACAGAGTGACCAGACCCTGCACGAGGCTCTAATGAATGACAAAAACATAATGGAGATTCAGAAGAATTCTCCATACTAGCCACTAATCCGTCATTCAGTATTCAGTCGATGTCCTTTGAATAATTCCATAATCTATAATCCATATACCTAATTCATATAACAACGGTGGCACCAAATTAAAAAAACACTTCATTTTATACATAAACATCTAGTTTCCTGCAAGAGAGAAGCGGTCAACGGTTTACATTGAAGCGGGCAATTCATCAATATATTCCAAAAATATCAAATCCGTATCGCTGATCAGTATTCCTAATCCATATGACTTTCGTTGCAAAGTCGTTACCTAGAGAATGATGTATCTCAGTCTCGCTTTGATTGTGGTTGTTTATATGAACACAATGAGGATCGTGAAGTACATGGTTTCATACGGTCGCTAGCCCCAGGTTAAGCGGAATCAGACACAAGTTACGAAACGTAATTTCAAAGATATTGCATATTGCAATGTAAATAGATATATTGCAGTTTGCAATATGGGACGAGAGTGTGAGCCTTGGTCGATGACCATCTAATCAATGCCAACATGAATTTTCCCTTTATCACATAACTGAAGTGTTATTACGAACATATGGCCATGACATACTGTTCGTATGTGCCTTGGTGCATAGCGCCTTCAACGGCGCCGATTAAATAATACATGTAGAATGGGAGAATAAATCACTACGCCTGGTTGTCACTGAACTATTTTTCCCATCGACAATTTTTTACTACGAAAAACTGTGTTTAAAAATGCAACAACAATATGGATAGCCGCAAGATGAGCATTTTATCACGTTACATAAATCGGCCTGCAAATTATCAATTATCAGACAAGCAGTATTGATCAGCAATATATTATTTGAATGTCTTTGAGATTCACAGTTCGTATAGCACTGTTTGGCGAAGCGAGCCAGTCAGCCGCTGAGTCAACCATTCTGGGTAAGCTACAGTACGGTACTCGTCGGATCTAGAAAGTAAACGTTTATCCATTATATTTACAGCGTCTGTATGGAGTCTTCTCGAAGTTTGCTTATTCCTTGAGTATATCTGGTTTGGAGACTTCAAAACCTATTCAAAATGATCTTGTCATCCTACAATAGCATGTCAGATCTAGCCAATGCAGTCATCAAGAGTATAAAATGTACGAAGAACAATTAATTTATAAGTTACAATTATTGCATTCTGTTGTGAAACTGTCTGACATATTTTGAAAGGCTGTAGAAAGGTTTTGGAACTATGTCAGCTTAGTTATTGATCTTACACTCGTGACCAAAGCTCGCAACATAAAAAAAGCTTACTCCACTCGTGTCATAGCTTTCATATAAATAGCTACCCGTGTAAGATCCTCTATTTTTCGATTCATCCGTATCAGCCGTCCATCCATTTTTATTTGATTATGTATATATTTTCCAGTTCTGTGAATATGTGGTATAGCCAGGATCTTGCCTTCTTTTACGCCCTTGCCAATAGAAGATCATTATAAGAGGATGCATATTGTCCATAGCAATATTTTCACATCACATGTCCCATAACACGCCGATAATTCCTTATAATGGCACTACGTCATCTGATATCAGAAAGTCTACTCACCCAGATGTGATACATAGTACGGGATGCAATGACCATACAGCCGGGGTAGGTACACATGTTGGCTTAGTGATTAATTTAAGGGTGACTCAAACAAACATGTATCACTTATAAGTGTCACTTTGCCAGAAACTTATTAAGAATGGTTATACCACCAGACGCCTCCACGCAAAGTTTCTCAAATTTGGCAATACATATCGCATGCTGATAGCTAAACACGATCGTAGCGTGCAAGATCTATGACGCTACGTTTCGTAACCTCTGTCTAATTTTGCTTACAAGCGTCTACTCCGTTATTCATAATTCAGCCGTCGTGAATATATATCGTGAATTCATAATTCAGCCGTCGTGAATATATATCCTTCGCTGCGTCATTTATGATTCTTGGTATGTGCTTTAGAATAGGTTAACCAGAAGACTATTCTGTGAAGTCATGTGACGCAGTCAGTATGTCGGCACCTCTTCCCACTTCCCTTATATGTGTTGTAATCAAAGAATATCCACGTCCATAATCCAAAGACCCATTCCATATTTCATATAACAGTATTAGCACCAAATTCAAAAGGACAATCATGGTATACATCAACATATGCTAGTTTCCTGCAAGAGAGAGGCGGTCAACAGTTTTCAGTGATGCGGACAAGACATCATGATGTTCCAAAAATATAAAATCCGTATCGCTGATCAGTATTCTTAATCCATAATAATCGGGGTAAAGTCGTCATCAAGAGAATGATGTATCTCAGTCACGCTTTGATTGTGACTGTTCATATGAACACCACGAAAATCTTGAAGTACAAGGGTTCATACGGCCCCTAGCTCCGAGTTAAGCGGAATAAGACACAAGTTACGAAACGTAACGCCATATACATGTATCTTGCACGCTACGCTCGTATTTTGCTATCAGCATGCGATATGTATCGCCAAATCTGAGAAACTTTGAGTGGAGGCGCTTGTTGGAATATCCCTGTTTTATAAGTTTCTGCAACAATGTTTTTGTGACGTTGATTAAAATCGTCACATTTAACATAGGATCTAGCAAAGTCTACTAGGCGAGATATGTATACGCCATATGCAGGTCCCACTGAAATATTACTATCCAGAAAGGGATAGTTTGCGATGTCGAAATTGTAATTATCTCTTTTGTCATAATGTCGACGAGAGAGAATGCCCGCTTCATTTTTATAGAGATATAGATCTACATATGATGTACCTGTACGGCTATCTGTAGTTTCCTTCAAATCCAGTGAAGGTGGATATATATATCCTTCGCTGCGTCATTTATATAGCTATTATCCACAGCGAGAAAATCGTCTATATAGCGTTTGCTGAATGAGAAGGAACGGGCTTTGAAAGAATCGGTTTTTGAAAGCGCCTGCATATAGGCATATTCATAAGAGAACAGATACATGTCAGTCAACAGGGGTGCACAATTAGTACCCATTGGACTAGCAATATGCTGCTGATATATTGTGTTGCCAAATTTCACATGGATACTTTTAATGAGAAATTCAAGCAACTCTATAAACACTATAAACTCTAGAAATATCCCATGAATGTTATCTCTTGTATGTAGTAGAGCTAAAAATACTTTATGGCTTCCGACATTAATATATCTATGATCAGTTTTCTTGAACACAGATACTATTAATGAACTTAGACGATCAATAAGGTCCTGATGAGGGATTGTAGTATAGAGAGTCGAGAAATGTGGATACATGTCTGTACGGCATGTGACCTTTAACATCAAGTTCTTCCGTAAGACATTTTGAGTTATCAATATCCACATACATTCAACGCCAGAGTTCTTAGAAATAGTGGCGCAATACCTTTCCCAAAATGTTTTTACCTCCCGAAGGGCCCTCGTCAATAGGGTTGAAAGAAGCTTGGTGGTGCAGCTTCTAGAACCAGCTATGAATCTAGCTTTGCATGGTGATTTATGCACTTTGGGAGTCCAGTAGTGCCCAATCAAACCAACCAACCAACCATGTCGTTATGATTGGTTGAAAGACAAACACATCTTTCCGTGAGAAACGCTTTGTGATTGTTAAATCAATCTTCCAGAGTAAATGTAGTTTGGGAGTAAGTAGACGTATTTGATGATGATATGTCTATACTCAATTCTTTAACCAGCACCTGTTAATAGTAATTTTTACATATGAATATTATATTATTTGGAGCTTTGTCTGCCGGGACTATGACGGATTTACTCTGGAGATTTGCTAGAACTTCTTGCGAATTGAGGTTTCTCAGTACTTGTTTTGCTTGGGGAAGAGTACTTCTGTCAATATGGCGGATTGTTTCAACGACCTTGCTCTTGGTGAGGTCCAGCAAATCAGCGAGTAATGTAGGTTCAACTTTTTCTCGCTTAGACCAATCAATAACGTACTATTCCAATGCAAACAGGACTATCTTCTGGTCGGCCTTCAGATTTATTCTTCTCGGCTCTCTATATTTACGTCCTTTCATCAGGAGTAATTTTAGGTCATTATCACTCACCACATCAAGGTCACCAGTCACAATATGTTTGCATGATGTATAGATAAAGTTCGACGATTCACAATCACACCTATAGCCTCCTGTCGTGTATAAGTTCCAGTCAAACTCCTTGACAGCGTTAGAGTAATTGAATATGTTGGTGGCTATAGATTTAGTATACTAAAATGAAATGCAAGGAGGTTATGTGAACTTAATGTAGTTTGGTACAGCGTTGGATCATTCAGGATTCGAGGTAAATTAATAATGTCCAGTCCTTTATCTAAGTAGTTGAGTTTCAAGAAAAACCGATCTTGAGATGTTTCGATTATGTTCACTGGACGATACAAACGAGAATACGCTATGTCTTGACACACTTTAATGATTTGGGGTGGTATTATATATCCTGAAGACGCAGATTGTTGTATAGGTAAATTTAAAGTGATATGATCGTGAATCATCGAACTATTAAACTTACGCCAACCATGGCTGGGATGTCTCCGTTGATGGGGTTTAAATAGCTGGGTAATAATGGATATATTTGCACGGCGGTTTGTAGCATTGCCGAACCCACTGACATTATCATTTAAACCATACGGGAACACTGACCCAAGTTCTAGCATCCAGACTAATTCCCGCTCTCGGATTTTTCTCTCAAATCCAAAGGGGAATCCTCGGCAGATGGATAGACGACGTCTGTGATCTGAATACTAAAGTTATCCCACCTATGGTCGGGTCCAGAAAAATGCTTACCTATAAGCAATTGCTTTTTCCAAACGCATTTTCGGTGACCGTTCACCCTACGATGGAGTCTTTGGGTGGTCTTGTCAACATACTGTTGACCACACTTCTTACAGGAAACCAAATAAATGCAGTTTGTAGTAGAACAACTAAGATCCACATACGAGTTAACATAAAATGATTTACCAGTTAATGTGGAACTAAATGAAGCTGAGGTATTAAAGAGTGAGCACGTGAGACATGCACGGTGTCCATACTTAGAAATCTTGAAATTATTACATGTATAATTCGGTGCTAAACAATCATCAAGCGCAATATTACAAGGTTTGATGTCGTAATCTTGCTTTGCTGTCAGGAATATATCCGTCATTTGGATTGAAAAAGGTATTAGTGCATTTCAAACTGTTAGAGACTCGGCCGTAGAACCTGCACTAAGGTTCCTCGGATCTGTCTTACAATTATTTTTTGTATTACTTTCATTGTGCAGGGGCTCGGCCTCGGGGACAACTTGTCTAGTAGCAGAAACCAGGCATACACGTGTTTAAATTACAAGCGCCTAGTCCGTCATTCATAATTCAGTCGTTCATCACAGAATATCCGCGTCCATAATCCAAAGACCCACTCCATATTTCATATAACAGTATTAGCACCAAATCCAAAGGTCAATCATGGTATACATAAACATAGGCTAGTTTCCTGTTTTCAACTGTTTTCAATGATGCGGACAAGACATCATGATGTTCCAAAAATATAAAATCCGTATCGCTGATCAGTATACTTAATTAATAATAATCATTGTAAAGTCCTCATCTAGAGAATGATGCATCTCAGTCACGTATTGATTGCGTCTGTTCATATGAAAACCATGAGGATCTTGAAGTACAAGGGTTCATACGGCCCCTAGCCCCGGGTTAAGCGGAATTAGACAAAAGTTACGAAACGTGACGCCATATATCTTGCACGTTACGCTCGTATTTTGCTATTAGCATGCGATATGTATCGCCAAATTGGAGAGACTTTGATTGGAGGCGCTTGTTGGAATACCCCTGTTTTACAAGTTTCTGCAACAATGCTTTGTGACGTTGATTAAAATCGACACATTTAACATAGGATCTAGCAAATGTTACTAGGCGAGATATGTATACGCCATATACAGGTCCCACTGGAATATTACTATCCAAAAAGGGATAGTTTACGATGTCGAAATTGTAATCATATCTTTCTCATAAAGTCGACGAGAGAGAATGCCCGCTTCGTTTTTATAGAGATATAGATCTAAATAAGATGTGCCTGTAGCCTGGGCTATCTGTAGTTTCCTTCAAATCCAGTGAGGGTGGATATATATCCTTCACTGCGTCATTTATATAGCGATTATACGCAGCGAGAAGATCGTCTATATAGCGTTTGGTGAATGAGAAGAAACGGGCGTTGAATGGATCGGTTCTTGAAAGCGCCTGCATATTGTCATATTCATAAGAGAACAGATACAGGTCAGCCAACAGGGTGCACAATTTGTACCTATTGGAATATCTATATGCTGCTGATATATGCTTAACCCTGGGCTAGGGGCCGTATGAACCCATGTACATTTAGACAGTCGTGGTGTTCAAATGAACAATCTCAATCAAAGCGTGACTGAGATACAAGATTCTCCGGATACAGATTTGATATGTTTGGAACTACATTGCCGGTGTGAAGGCTAAGAATGTCCCGTGTATAGGAGTATCCGTAGGACACTCTTACCTGGAGATGAGGGGTCCGTAGGACGCTCTTACCTGGAGATGAGAGGGTCCCAGGATAGGGTTGTCATAGGCAGGATTGGAGTGTCCTAGGCAATAACTCCGTGTTACGCTCCGTTTTATAGGGTGTCAAATAAAATAGTTTTCATCGCGGAAAAGCAGGAATTTTAAAGAAATATGACGAAAGCATCACTTTTCTGGTACCCCACTGGCCGCCATCTTGAATTTACGAATGATTCTCTGCCCGGTGAGTTATGCAAATAGGCCCAAATGACTCCAATATGATAAAATATAAAGTCACGGCGTTTACCTCTCCATTATTTTGTCCTTCCGGCATGTCCGGAGATAGCGCAGAAAGTTTGGTAGGGGGGCATTTTGCCCCCCCCCCCCCTTCCCAATTATATTATCTAAAATAGTGATTATGATATAATTGATTCTTGTGAAAATGTAGATGCCGTACAACTCTTGTTATATATCTTTCTGTCGCAATACTTGTACCAGTCGCTACTAAATTGTATAATATTATAATCCCTATTTCAGTTGCATACGCTCTATGACAGGTGAAACATTTCTCACAATCTCACACTTCTTTTACATGTCTGTTTTCCATTGACTGTAAATATATTGTTAATTAATTCTTTTGTACGCTTTGAATAATACCAAAATTAACCGCTATGACACTACAATATTGGGTTGATATATTTGACGGTAGTTTGTCACGTAGCGGAGAGAGAGCGACCCGTGCTTATACCTGTAAAATATGTAGACTCATACCGTTCCAAGGTGTAAGGCTGAACACAGAGGATAGTAGTAGAGAATGCGTGTTAATGCGGATATTGACCTATGGCCTCTGAAACGTCACAGTCACGTCACCGAAAGTGACTTCTTACCCTGCGCATGAACACAAAGCGTACCGGAAACACCATTGCAAGGGATCCAAGGTCACTTCCGGTCACGTGACTGTGATGTCAATGGGTCAGAGGTCAATATGCGGGTTAATACGCTTTGTATACTATCACTGGACGTTGGAACAAACTGTGTAAGGCTACTGTTACGAAAACAATCCTGTGTTTGTACAAAGTGAGAGTTTTGAATGGATTGCCCTGCACGACATTTTGGCCGAAACACACAGCGCAAACGAGTGCGCATGCACGCGATGTCGTCTCGAGGCAAAGGTTATATATATTCGAAGTCCACATTGCGCATGCACTTGATAATTTCAAAATATTGATGCTATATTTCGTCGGGCAATATGTGTACCTCTTCGGATACTCAGAGCTCCACACATCACGCAGTGAATCCATCAGTCCAACTCTCCCGCCTCGCTCCCCCGCACGGAACATATACTATTACTGAAGGATTTCTCGTCCTCCATGTTTCATTAAGTGTGTTGCTCTATCACACAAAATGTCTTTTGCTTGCCCGACAAAATATTCTCCATGCTCAAAGCATTTTGAAAGTCAAGCAAATCGGCATAATGTTATCCGACAAGATGTCCTTGTGACGTCATCGAACCAGCAAATCCTACTTACGCTACCCACACCCTCTCACCCTCAACCGATATCACACCCGCTCTACCCAAATAATCTCCATATCAACAAATGAAACACGGACACTTTTCCCCAGGGTGTTGTCCGTAGGACACTCGTACCTGGTTAACATTGTCTGTAGGACATTGTTCCCCAGCTTGGAGTGTCCCCCGAACACTCTATGTGAGACAGTGTACCGCAGCACACCGGCTTCATTGAAACCTGCTGACCGCTTCTCTCTTGCAAAAAACTAGCCTATTTTTATATATACGTTGTTTTCGTTTCTTTAATTTTCTTTAATGCTAATGACGTTATATAGAATAGGTCTTTGGATCGTGGGTGCGGAATTCTTTCATGGACGACGCTGAATGACGAACTAGACGGAATATTCAAATAATCTTCAGGCCTTCAACTGGTCTCCGGTGGAAATATAGGACAAAATATATGACTTTTTTCTTAAAAATACAGGACAGATATAGGACATTTTACTGAAAATATAGGACAAATATAGGACAATCTTCAACTTGGCATTAGTTGCACAATAGCAGATTACCTACCTGAAAGAAACAAAGAAGTATGGTACAAGCCTTGCTCTGATTTTCCACCATGGCATCCTCAGACGATGCTGACTGCATGAAGTCTTTCATGATGAATATGGTGGGTTATCAGAGAAAGGCTTGTCCCATAGTTCTTTGTTTCTTTCATGTCTTGTTAACAAAGAATTTGAACAAGATTCCCCACCCTTCCACAATTTTTTTTGGACTGTGTGTGAATTTTTTGGGGAAGTTGGGGGGCGGAGGGGCTTAGCATACATGTCCTTTTGTTGTAAGTTCCTCTGTCCAACACTCTTAGGAGTTGCAAAATAAAACCACACTGGTGGTTCCAAAGAATGAAGAAATAAAGTACATACAATACAGCAGCTTCAGTATCTATTCTTTACTCTAGTGTGCATCGTAATTACAATATCGATTAAAAACTTGGAATATAATGTTTGAAATACTGAGTTTCATATCTTTTACTATGAAAAAGTCTGAAATATTGTGTGACAAGCGAAGTCAACAAACACCTGGAAATATACTCATGAAAACCAAGCACAGAGGTTATAAATCGTGGTAATCCCGATTAAAAATTATCAAAAATGGAGTTTTGGGCAAATTTTCAAATTGAGTTTTCCTACGAAAAATTCAGTTTTGTCATTTTTCTGATATTCTTCACCTTCGCATATCCAAGTCGAACACTACGTGTTGCCTTGGTTGAACATAACACATTATCTGATCAGAATACGGGTTGATGAGGTCATAGCTCTATAAATATCCCATGTTCCATATTAGGAGGAGTGCGATGTATGACCTCTTTAAAATTCAAATTTGATTGGCTATTCGAAAGAAATTAACATCAATACAACCAACACTTGCCATATTTGGAAATCACACCGGCAGACATCAAAGAAAATCCTCGCTGCTCGGTGTTGGCAAGCTCCTATCTTGATTGGCTATATGCACATCACATGCTTTTCCCGGTTTGAACAATTTACCCTATTCATTAAGTCAAGGTAAATGACGGAACGTTAGTGTAGCATTTAACTTGAAATGTGAAGATGGATATTCTTAAAAATATTAAGTTTAACCCTGGTGTTGGTGTTGTTCACAATCGCTACAAGCATTTGGAAAAGCTGACCGATCTCTCTTAGGCACTCGTTGAATGGACCACTGTCTGTGTCCTATCCAATGAGTTCTACCTTTATGGAAATTTAGTTTGGAATGTCTTGTTAACAAAGAATTTGAACAAGATTCCCCAACCTTCCACAATTTTTTTTTTGGACTGTGTGTGTGAATTTTCGGGGAAGTGGGGTGGGGGGGGGAGGGAGGGGGGCTTAGCATACATGTCCTTTTGTTGTAAGTTCCTCTGTCCAACCCTCTTAGGCGCACAATAGAACCACACTGGTGGTTCCAAAGAATGAAGAAATAAAGTACATACAATACAGCAGCTTCAGTATCTATTCTTGAGTTAAATGTACTTTAGTGTGTATCATAATTACAGTATCGATGAAAAACTTGGAATATAATGTTTGAAATATTGAGTTTCATATATTTTACTATGAAAAAGTCTGAAATATTGAGTTTCCTGTCTTTAACCTATGAAAATAAATTGAGTTGATCTCTTTTCGAAAATCGAGTATATTATAAATTTTGGGCTAGAATAACCCCTGAAGTAATTTAATAATTTGAAAGAGACTCAAGGCAAAAATATAGGAAATATAGGACATTTTTCAGAAATATAGGAAAATATAGGACAACTAAAAAAATATAGGACTTATAGGACATATAGGACATAACTGAAGGCCTGAATCTTTGAAGATCTGGTTCACATGTACATCGTGGCAGGACAATCATCATGTTGTCTTCATACATGCGAAAAGGGAATCAATTACCTAGAATAATTTAATTCTAATAAACAGTATGTGTATACGCACGACTAACAGAAGGCAATGCACTTAGTTTTATTAACTATTATATTTTTTCTTATCTTTTCATCTCTGATCTATTTTATCAATCGTAAGATGTTGGCTGACAATTTACCTATATCCTTCAAGTTATTCACATACATCAATGAGCTTTCGCCTAATCTACTAATGTTGAACTTCCGTTTTGCTATTTATAGGTCAATAATACCCTTTTGCTGTTCCCATTTTCTTCACCAATATTGTTCTTGCGATTGGATGCTTTTTCCGATAACAAACATTAGTTTCATGCACCTTAAGGCAAGGAAAGGCACACATTTGGACCAAAACTCTAATTTCTCAGGACCCTACTCGAGTGCTATTTCTAGTCCACACATGATCCTTTGCCGCTATGATTTTGTGCAATGACTTGCAATGACCCCAGTATGATAAAGTATTATGTCAGAAAGTTTCGGTTCATACTACATTTCCATTATGCGTACACGTCAAATAGATTAATGGGCGAAGCCTTTATCTGTTGAATTTCATAAAATTGTCAGTAAATATACAGATTGTCCAACTGCTTATCCGTTTCCATGGATGACCGAATGTTATATAGAGAGTTTGTGCATTAAATATGTTTACGTGGATTATAGCTCGGAAGTTTGTCTATTTCTATAATAAACGAACCCACGTATAAGTCTAAAAACATTATCGTGAGAAATCTTGTTTATTTACACCTGCACCAACGTTTATTGTTGTGTGCGTTCGAAGAGTCGTCAACCCTAGTAACCGAAATGCGAGTGTATACCGTAGCACGCGGTATAACAGCTGGAAGTTATTTTTAGCTATTTCCTCAACCAAATCGTATACCGTGACTTTAAGTATACAGGGACCCAGGGTCGGATTTTGGTTAAACTGTTCATCCCATCTGCAAGAACATTTCCATCTGTACTATGCCTTTCTATGGCTATTGGGGATATCGCGCAGGGGGGATTCCAAAGTGGTGTAGATTGTTCCTATGTCGGACGAAATATCCTACTACAGACATTCATTTTATCTTGCCGAAAAAGAGGGTTGGTGTATTTTAACCGCCATAGCATTTTGGTTTTTGGTCTTATCTGAAACAGTATCTCAACTGTATGACGTCACATTGGGGACCATATCCAAATGTCAACTGAACAAAAAATGTTATCGTTTAAAAAAAAAGATAGGTGTATTTGTTTTGCTATATCTTCGTATTAAGGATACGTAACTTCAATGAGGGTTAAAATTAAGAAATAATGTTTTCATAGGAGAGCTAAATCGTTATTTTACGCACGGTTTGCGTGGGGAAGTTTACAAAGTTTAGGGCGCGGGCTTCGCCTTTGCCCTAAAATATAAAGTGCCAAAATCGTGAAATTTTTCAAGGCACTGAGTCTCATCATTCTCGAATAGCAGGGCCGCGAAGTAGTGCATTCGTGCAAAATCGCCAATTTTTAGGCGAAAACGCCTCATATTTTTTTCTGTAAACATATGAAGATTAAGTTAACGATAAAGAGAACCGACTTGATATAGCATACTTGCTGTTCCAAAACGTGGTCGTACACCAAATCTGGTTCTGGTTATCTTTTACATTCATGTGTTTACAGAGAACAATAGAAATTGTTTTCACCTCAGAATCAACTACTTTGCACAAATGCACTACTTTACGGCCCTGTTACTCGAGAATCATGAAACCCAGTGCCTTGATTTTTTTGTTGGGTTTACAATATAATATTGTACTTCATGCCAATTGAACAATTTCTTGTAATGGAAATATTTTATTTTGGTACTCCTGTATTGCACCTGACCTGGGGCCATTTACCTATCTAAAGATACAAGGTCCTTTGACATGCCTGATGTTTTCGTAGTGATCTAGTAAACGGGGTCTCAGTTTTTAGCTTAGCTTTTGAACTGTTCAACTGTCACTGTAGAAACTTGTATGATAATAGTTTTTTGTCAATTCAATTTAGTTGAAATGCTAAGAAATTAGAACTAGGCAGAAATATAAAAAAAAACCTGAGACGATGTTTAGTTTTAGTTGTCTTTGGTTCAGGTATACCATCAAATTTGAAATATGTTAAACAGTTTTCACGAAATTTCACTTGAAAAACGGAGACTGTAGCAGCGGCAGTTATGTAAATGACATACGTGAATTCCTCAGGATATATGCAGTCATAAAATATACAAATTATTAGTGTTATGTTGAATATTTATTGCTACAGAAGACTTATTATCAAGGGGTGTACAAAACTGCCCCAGGGGGATTACGTATCCTTAATGAACCAATCTATCTAAATATAATAACTAAGATAGTGGTTGTATTTCAACCATATGGTGTAATTGGGAGTGTATTCAAATGCAATTTGCACAAAAATATACTTCCCCTTGAGAAGGGGTTATGTGTGATCGAACTGCCATACCTGTCTTAATAATTGTGTTATCTGTATAAAATTCATTCATATACAAACACAATTCCTTTTAGTATCTCAACTCAGTGTGCCATTATTTGGGGCCGTATTCAAATGTCAACTTGGCATGCATGTTGGCATGCGTAATTTTATTGCTATATCCTCCTTATTACTGATCCAAAAATGTCTAAACATCATAATATATTGGGCAACATTAGTTAGCAGAGATTTTAGTTAGGGTAGTACATTTTGTTTTGTCTTCCAACCGTATAATGAAATTGTAGGTTATATTCAAATTTTGCTTGAAAAAATCTACTTAATCTTGAAAAGATGGTTATGTTTGAATGGCCTGCGACATATTTCTTAACCCTATCTGGCCTGGGCGATTTGGGGTGTACCCCCCTCCCCATATTTTTCGCTATCGCTAAGGCTAGAGGGCTGAAACTTACCACACTATATCTTTGGGTCAAGCTCTACCAGAAAATGTAAAAAATCCAAGATGGCCGCCATGATGACGTCACTGTGACGTCATTTTCAAAAAGAGCATTTTTGGACGATTTTCGGTCAAAATCGTCGATTTTTTTTATTTTTGTTTTTTCTTCGCAAAAACTGCATGATAAATTAGTAAATAATAATCTAATATGAAATAAAATAAGTTTTACCCCTTTTTCCGTAGAAAAAAGCTAATTTTTTGAAGAAATATGACGAAAGCGTAATTTTTTCTGGTACCCCACATGACCGCCATTTTGAATTTACCCATGATCCTCTGCTCGTGGGGTTATGCAAATAGGCTCAAAATGACCCCAATACGATACCCTATAACGTCACGAATGTTTCAGCTCTCCATTTTTTGGCGTTTCGGAGATATCGCAGAAAGTTTGGTAGGAGGGCATTTTGTCCCCCCCTCCCCCAGGCCTGGTAGGGTTAATGGGGGAAGGGAGGGAGGGGGAACAAATCAAGGGGTGTTTTTTGGTGATGCTAAGACATCTGTTTCAGAAAAATGCATAGAATCGCGTTGAGTCAACATGCTGAATTTGGCGAAAACATCACTTTTCTGGTACCCCCACATGGCCGCCATGTTGAATTTACCCATGATCCTTTGCTCGGGGGGTCATGCAAATAGGCTCAAAATGACTCCAATATGATAATCGAAAAAGTCACGGAGTTTCAGCTCTTGATTTTTTGTCGTTCCGGAGATACAAGCAAAAAACCAACAAAGTGCCCCCAGGCCACGTAGGGTTAATCTTACTAGACCTGGGTGGGGGCGGGGGGGACAAAATAGACCCCCTACCAAATCTCCGGAACAACGACAACGCATTGAGAGCTGACACTTCGTGACTCTATAGTTTATCATATTGGGGTCATTTTGAGCCTATTTGCATAATACCCTAAGTAGAGGATAATGGATCAATTCAAGATGTCGGCCACCTGGGGTACCAGAAAAATGATGTTTTCGTCAATTTCTTAAAAAATTCTCCTTTTGCGCGATGAAAAGTAAGCGAAAGCTATTTATTTCACATCACATTAATATTTACTAATTTATCACACAGTTTTTGCGGAGAAATTGCATAAATGGAAAATTCGAAAAATCTGTCCGAGAACCAGATCAAAAAATGCCGTTTTTGAAAATGGCGTCCCTTTGACGTCATCAAAGCTGTCATCTTGGATTTGTTTACATTTGCTGGTTTGCTGGGCTAGACCCAAGGGTATAGTGTGGTGAGTTTCAGTTCCTTAGCTCAAGAGATAAGAAACATAATTAGGGGAAGGGAAGTCGAAATGTACGGAGCCGTAAAAGGGACATGCTCCATGCTCTGGCCTGGGCTTTTTGGAACCTGTCCAGGCCTGGAAAGGGGCCATTTCTACGGAGCCGTAAAAGGAACATCGGAGGTATACTCCCAATTAATAACTACGACGCGCACTTATTAACTGCGACCCCCAGTTATTAACTGCGACCCGCACGTATTAACTGCGACCCTCAGTTATTAACTGCGACCCGCACTTACTAACTGTGACCCTCAGTTATTAACTGGGGCCTTCACTTAATAACCAATCAAAACTTCAGAAACATTTCGCTCCGCCATTTTCTGCCGGCTGACGCTACACAGGTAGGAAGGCCTCCATTTACTTTATTCTCTTAGGATTTATGGAAATGATGCAGTATATCTAATATTATTACATTTTTAAAAATTGCAGGCAAGCACCTAAAAGATGCGTGGACCCCTCAGCCTGTTTTTTTTTAGTCAAGAAGGATCAGGGCTGCATTCCGAAAAATGTATGGGCACCCAAAACTCAAATGAAACAAAAAATGAAAGTGATAGATATAATAGACTTCGTTTTCATGTGAGTGGTGTGCTGGGATTACAGCATGCAAGAAAGTGTAGCTTTATCAGTGGCAATTTATGCATTGCACAAGTGTGATAAGTTTAATGGCATGGAAACACACTGATTGACACTCTCCTAATCACTCGTTTTAAATAATTTACAAGGTACAGTAACATGTTTGGTGACAAAAATTGAAGCATTATGTTGTACCAGTTAAATGTGTGGACACAAATATGGTTCATGCAAAAGTTTTAGGATAAATCATATGATGTAAAATAGAATGATTTAACAGCAAAATTGAAAAAAAAATGTTGTTCTTCATTTAAGGTGACGCGAAATTCAAACTACACTTCTGAAATAAATATGTTTTGTGCAAAAGCTTTAAGATAAATCATATGATGTGGAGTAGAATGATTTAATAGCAAAATTGAAGAAAAATGTTGTCCTTCATTTAAGGCGACGCGAAATTCACACTAACAGGGGTTCGATACTGCAGGGATTCCCCTGCCAGTTATTTCATAGTATACTTCTGAAATAAAATTGGTTTGTGCAAAAGCTTTCTGATAAATCGATGCAGCAAAATTGAAGAAAAATGTTGTCCTTCATTTAAGGCGACATAAAATTCAAACCTAACAGGGGTTCGATACTGCGGGGACCCCCTCGCCGGTTATTTTCTCTTGTACTTGGGAAATAAAATAACGTCACCAACCTGTTAGTTATTACTATAAAAGGAAAAAAAAATAGGTGGTTCAGCATGTGTGTGAAAAAGCAATGTACACTGCAGGCTGAGAAGCTGTGAATAGAAAAAAGTCCAAAACTTTAACATTTAGTGCCCCAGGGGTGGAGAAATCCCCCAAGGGTAGTGCATAGGTTGAACAAGTGTAGCATCATGTAAGCTCTCAGAATATATGGGAATTGGGGAGTTCCATCCAATGGTAATCTTGAATGGCCCAGGCTTTCTTGTATCAGGGAACCTTCAAAAGTCAAAATGAAACATGCAACCAAGGGTTCCCAATGGGCATAGATAACAGTGCAAAAAGTCAAGCCATCAATAAACAAAATAAAAGAAATAATTAAAATTCATGAAATCATCATAGCCATCTGAAAATCTAATCACCAGTCAACATTCAGGAAGCTCTCACCAAAGTTTAGTCAGGCCCGACTTGATAGATCTGCAGATATTCAGCGGACAAGAACATGTTGATGGGCATAGATAACATTGCAAAAGCTGAGCCATCAATAAATAATAAAAAAAATAATTAAAAATCTCGAAATCATCATAGCCATCTGAAAATCTAATCATTTCTTCAGTCAACATTTAGGAAGCTCTCACCAAAGTTTGGCCAGGCCCGCCTTCATAGATCTGCAGATATTCAGCGGACAAGAAAATGTTGAGGGACGGACGGACGGACGGATGGACGGACGTACGTACATGGCAACGACAAGACCCTACAGCCCTATGGGCTGAGGGGTAAGTAAAAGATATGAAAATAACTAAGGGTCGCAGTTAGTAAGTGCGGGTCGAACTTAGTAACTGAGGTTCGCAGTTAATAAATGCGGGTCGCAGTTAATAACTGAGGGCCGCAGTTAGTAAGTGCGGGTCGCAGTTAACCCTATATGGCCTAGGCTTTTTGGGACCTGTCCAGGCCTGGGGGGGGGCCAAAATGGCCCCCCCTAATTATTTTTCTTACCCCTTCAGCTAGGGGGCTGAAATTTATTACACTATATCCTTGGGTCAAGTTCTACCAGAAAATGTAAAAAAATCCAAAATGGCCGCTTTGATGACGTCACAGTGACGCCATTTTGAAAAAAGGCATTTTTTGGTCGATTTTTCGGTCAGATTTTCCGAATTTTTTATTTTTGCAATTTCTCCACAAAAACTGCATGAAAAGTTAGCAAATATTAATGTGATATGAAATAAAATAGTTTTTGCCCATTTTTCATTGCGGAAAAGCAGAAATTTTGAAGAAATATGACAAAAACATCCTTTTTCTGGTACACCACGTGGCCGCCATCTTGAATTTACCCATGATCCTCTGCTCGGGGGGTTATCAGAATAGGCTCAAAATGACCCCAATAAGAAAAACGATAAAGTCACGGAGTTTCAGCTCTCCATTTTTTGCCGTTCCGGAGATAGTGCAGAAAGTTTGGTAGGGGGGGGGGCCCCCCCCCAGGCCAGGTAGGGTTAATAACTGAGGGTCGCAGTTAATAAGTGCGGGTCGCAGTTAGTAAGTGCGGGTCACAGTTAATAACTGAGGGTCGCAGTTAATAAGTGCGGGTCGTAGTTATTAACTGGGAGTATACCTCCGATGTCCCTTTTACGGCTCCGTAGAAATGGCCCCTTTGCAGGCCTGGACAGGTTCCAAAAAGCCCAGGCCAGATAGGGTTAATAATGATCTGGGCTGTCTAAACCTCGTCAGTTATATATTAGGAGGACAGGTGGTCGTTTTGCAACTCTATGGCGTAGTCTTGGGACCATATTCAAATCTCATCTCGAAAACATAAAAGGGTGTACACATGTATGTTTGATTAATATATACCAACACCTTATTCAATACTGATCCAATCTGTATTCACTGTATCGTGTATTACTGGATATTGTTTTCATATTTCTATCATATGTAACTGAGGTTTGTTTTAACCCTACCAGGCCTGGAGCATTTTGGCCCCCTACCAAACTTGATGTGCCGTTTCCGGAACGACTAAAAACCGACAGCTGGCGCTCAGTGACTTTATAGTTTATCATATTGCGGTCATTTTGAGCCTATTTGCACGACGGCCATGTGGAGTACCAGAAAAGTGACGTTTTCGGCATGTTTCTTTCAAAATTTCTACTTTCTCGTGAGGAAAATTGGACAGAACGTATTTTATTTCACATCAAACTAATATTCACTAATTTTTCATGCAGCTTTTGCGGAGAAATTACATGAATAAATAAAAATTCGAGAAACCTGGCGGGGAAATCGACCAAAAAATGCCTTTTTTCAAAATTATGTCACTGTGACGTCATAAAAGCGGCCATCTTAGATTTTTTTTTTTACATTTTCCGGTATAGCTTGACACAAGGGTAAATATGTGGTAAGTTTCAGCCCCCTAGCTCGAGGGGTGAGAAAAATAAGCGGGAGAGGGGCGGGATGACCCCTCCCCAGGCCTGGACAGGTCCCCAAAAGCCGTGGCCAGATAGGGTTGAAATGCAAACTGAACACTCTCTGCCAAAAATGATGGGTAGGCAAAGTACAGGCAGTAGAATCAAAATATCTTCTTAATGACTAGTTCAATCTGTATCTTTTATAATATATCTTGTCTTTGCGGAAGGGAGCAGCAATTTCGTTATGGGCCCTCAATTGATTTAAATAGTATTTATTTGCTTTGTCAACTTGGCATGCATGTTGGCATGCGTAATTTATTGCTACATGTGTATATCCTCCTTATTACCGATCCAAAAATGTCTAAACATCATAACATATTGGGCAACATTAGTTAGCAGAGATTTTAGTTAGGGTAGTACATCTTGTTCTGTCTTCCAACCGTATGATGAAATTGTAGGTTATATTCAAATTTTGTTTGAAAAAATCTACTTAATCTTGAAAAGATGGTTATGTTTGAATGGCCTGCGACATATTTCTTAATCCTACTAGGCCGGGGTGGGGGGGGGGGAGAAATTGACTCCCTACAAAATCTCCGGAACGACAACGCATTGAGAGCTGACACATCGTGACTTTATAGTTTATCATATTGGGGTCATTTTGAGCCTATTTGCATAATACCCTGAGTAGAGGATCATGGATCAGTTCAAGATGTCGGCCACCTGGGGTCCCAGAAAAATGATGTTTTCGTCAATTTCTTAAAAATTTCTCCTTTTGCGCGATGAAAAGTAAGCGAAAGCTATTTATTTCACATCACATTAATATTTACTAATTTATCACGCAGTTTTTGCGGAGGAATAGCATAAATGGAAAATTCGAATAATCTGTCCGAGAAACAGACCAAAAAACGCCGTTTTTGAAAATGGCGTCCCTTTGACATCATTAAAGCTGCCATCTGATTTCTTTACATTTGCTGGTAGGGCTAGACCCAAGGGTACAGTGTGGTGAGTTTTAGCTCCCTAGCTCAAGAGGTAAGAAACATAATTAGGGGAAGGGAAGCCGAAATGTACGGAGCCGTAAAAGGGACATGCTCCATGCTCTGGACTGGGCTTTTTGGAACCTGTCCAGGCCTGGAAAGGGGCCATTTCCACGGAGCCGTAAAAGGGACATCGGAGGTATACTCCCAGTTAATAACTACGACCCGCATTTATTAACTGCGACCCCCAGTTATTAACTGCGATCCGCACTTATTAACTGCGATCCTCAGTTATTAACTGCGAACCGCACTTACTAACTGCGACTCTCGGTTATTAACTGGGGCCCTCACTTAATAACCAATCAAAACTTCAGAAACATTTCGCTCCGCCATTTTGTGCCGGCTGACGCTACACAGGCAGGTAGGCCTCCATTTACTTTATTCTCTTAGGATTTATGGAAATGATGCAGTATATCTAATATTATTACATTTTTAAATTAAAAGATATGAAAATAACTAAGGGTCGCAATTAGTAAGTGCGGGTCGCAGTTAGTAACTGAGGTTCGCAGTTAATAAGCGCGGGTCGTAGTTATTAACTGGGAGTATACCTCCGATGTCCCTTTTACGGCTCCGTAGAAATGGCCCCTTTCCAGGCCTGGACAGGTTCCAAAAAGCCCAGGGCAGAAAGGGTTAATACCAGGCCTGGAGCATTTTGGGCCCCTACCAAACTTGATGTGCCATTTCCGGAACGACTAAAAACCGACAGCTGGCACTCCGTGACTTTATAGTTTATCATAATGCGGTCATTTTGAGCCTATTTGCACGACGGTCATGTGATTGATTAGATTTTATTAGATTTATTCACCATGGAAATACAATATTACATATCAATTTTACATAAATGGAAAATTTAGGCAAGAATGGATTGTCAAATAGCATGATCGAGGCGGGAATAAAGTCCAATGGACTTGTTCTATCCCAGAGTAACAAGCAGTATTAATTTCTATTGCTCATGGTAGGTGACCTAAATCTAAATTTGGCCAGGCTGTACTTGTGAAAGCGCGCGAAACCACTTACAAATGAAGTAGATATAGTTTTAGCTTAGATTTAAAAAGTGAGCATGAGTTTATGGGTATTTTGTTCCATTCTCGAGGTCCCACTGTCTTGTAAGTATAATAAGAAAGATTGGAGTAGTGAAATGGTCGATATAAATTAATATTTCGTGTTCTTGTCTTATACTGATGAACAGCAGCTTGTCTAGTAAAATAGTTTTGAAAGTTAAATGGAAGCCGATATGAATGGTGAATGAACGTATGGACATGTCGAAGAAGGCAGTACTGGTTAAGCTGAGAAAGGGTTAATATTTCTAATTTCCGAAACAATTGCTCCGTGTGGTCACGTTTTTTTGAAAAAGTTATAATACGCAAGGCACGTTTCTGAAGGATAGATAGAGGGTACAAATGAGTTGGATAAGTGTT
The DNA here is from genome assembly GCA_036873755.1 of Hanleya hanleyi. Lineage (NCBI taxonomy): Eukaryota > Metazoa > Mollusca > Polyplacophora > Lepidopleurida > Hanleyidae > Hanleya > Hanleya hanleyi. The sequence goes on from JAVTVY010008379.1 coordinate 39,419, forward strand.
ACCCCACAAGGTAATTGCATATGACAAGTATGGAAAGATCAGCGAGTAGTATAAAATATATAATGATTTTTTATTTATTGAATTCTTGATGTGATTAACAATGCCAATATTACGTGACAGTTTGCTGCAGATATGATTAATATGAGCGGTCCAATTTAAAGTGTTGTTGAATATGATACCTAAAAATTTAAATTGTTGAACTATATCAATCTCGATGCCTGATATGAACAGTGAAGGTAAATTTCCGGAAGGCATTTTCGTGTTGGGTTTAATTAAAATATACTTTGTTTTCTTGATATTCAGTGACAACCGATTAGAAGACAGCCAATTATAAATCTCGTCTAGTCCCCTGCCCATAGTATCGAAAACATTAGAGATGTTCTTATCAGAGTACACAACACTTGTGTCGTCTGCGAAGAGAATTATTTGCAAGATTTTGTTTATATTCGTGATGTCGTTAATATATAACAGAAAGAGGAGAGGGCCAAGAATTGATCCTTGCAGCACACCGCATGTAATTTGTTCCGGTGGCGATAGTGTATTTTCAATTTGTACTGTCTGCAGCCTGTTGGAAAGGTAACTTCTAAACCATTGGTTTGAAATACCACGAAATCCATAATGATTCAACTTAGAAAGTAGGATGTTGTGGTTAACGGTATCAAAAGCCTTTGACAAATCTAGAAATGTTACGATACTGAAATTTTTGGCTTCCCTCGCAGTAACTAGTTTATCATATAGGCCAATGGCTGCCAGTGAAGTGGAATGATTCGCCCTGAAACCATATTGATTCGGTGAAATAATATTGTTGGTATCAAGGAATTCAGACATCATGTTAGTGGCAGTTTTCTCAAGAATTTTACTGAAGCACGGAAGGACTGATATAGGTCTGTAGTTTTCTAGGCAGCTGGTATCACCAGATTTGTGGACAGAGGTAACTTTGACAAATTTTAGAGAATTTGGTACAGTGCCATACGAGAAAGACAAATTGATAATATGTGAAAGTGGGATACAGATAGCATCGGATATTAGTTTAACTACAGACATACAGATACCGTCTACGCCTGCCGCAGCTGATTTCATGTTCATAATAGTAGATTTTACGTCGCTGGGCTGCACATTCGAGAACCTGAAATTGTCTGGTATAGGGGAACCTAGATAGTCGGAAAATTTTCCGGTTGTGTTAGGGATAAGTGAATCTAATTTCGATGCAATGTTGCTGAAGTATTCATTGAACTTTAGAGAAATTTCATCTTTGTCACTGGTTTCATTTCCATTTATAACGAATGATTGAGGGAGATTTTTAGATTTCTTGCGGTTCATTAATTGATTCATTATTTTCCATGTCCCTCTAATATCCTGGTTATTTTCATTGAATTTGGATTCAAAATAGTTTTTTCGGGCTAGTCAAATGATATGATTTAGCTTGTTTCTGTAATTTCTATAGCTAGTGCGTGTGTTCTCAAAAGGGTATATTAACTGTTTGCGATACAAACCGTTTTTCTCATGAATTGAATTCAGAATTGCATAAGTAGTCCAAGGTTTAATGAGTTTTTGTTTAATGGTGCTTCAAAGCCTGTGGAGTACCAGAAAAGTGACGTTTTCGGCATGTTTCTTTCAAAATTTCTGCTTTCTTGTGAGGAAAATTGGACAAAAAGTATTTTATTTCACATCAAACTAATATTCACTAACTTATCATACAGCTTTTGCGGAGAAATTACATGAATAAATAAAAATTCGAGAAACCTGGCGGGAAAATCGACCAAAAAATGTTTTTTTTTCAAAATTACGTCACTGACGTCATAAAAGCGGCCATCTTAGATTTGTTTTTTACATTTTCAGGTAGAGCTTGACACAAGGGTAAATATGTGGTAAGTTTCAGCCCCCTAGCTCGAGGGGTGAGAAAAATAAATGAGAGAGGAGGAGGGGGGGGGGGGAATGACCCCTCCCCAGGCATGGACAGGTCCCCAAAACCCGTGGCCAGATAGGGTTGAAATGCAAACTGAACAGATTCTCCGCCAAAAATGATGGGTAGGCAAAGTACAGGCAGTACAATCAAAATATCTTCTTAATGACTAGTTCAATCTGTATCTTTTATAATATATCTTGTCTTTGCGGAAGGGAGCATTTTATTCCTTTCAGCAATTTGGATATGGGCCCTCAATTGACTTAACCAGTATTTATTTGCATTCACAATTAGTGGGGAGCACATTAAGGCAAGCTTCGTATCGTGTCTCCCGCATACAGCAAAAATGTACAAGTATAAATTTAATTTAACAGTATAACACACATGATAATCGGCTCGGGCCCTCAATTGATGTCATTGGTTGGAATATACAACAAATGCTGACACGACGTAACTCTGCCAATAGTGCTGGTAATGTTAATTAGACAGATTAGACTATAATTAAGGTAGATACCAATCTTCAAGTACATATACCTCTTTTTCAAGGGTGTATTATTGTTCAATTGACACGTGAATATTACCTCCAAGTGAAATCGTACAATCAACTGGGATATAGAACACCTTTGACAACAATAAACACTACACAAAAGGGTGAACTGAAAATAATAATGTTTAGAACGATTGGATCATTAATAAGTAACTTTTGACTATTGAAGTTCGAGGGAAGGACTATTTTTTCCAGTTGATATGTAGATACTGCCCTAGAATGATGTCATACATAATTAGAGCTACAAAACAAAAACAACAAATTATTATAGCATATGACTGAATACAATATTATAATAGCGATTTTCTGACAATTAGGGGCTAGTAATAAGAAAGATATGTCAGTTCAATCACGCATACCCTAATTTCCTACAGGGAGATATATAGTTTCTAAATAACATTTGAATGCTAACTCCCAGTTGTGTCATACGGTTGGAATACAACCACGCCCTTAGGCATTACAAAACAGCGCTACGTATATGGAAGGCCAAATCTCCAAATAATAAGAAACTCACAGTTTTCGAAGCGAAAACCTAAGTTTTCTCTCTTAAGTTATCAAAGAGAAAACCATCGTTTTCGAATCGAAAACTTAAGTTAACGCCCGAAAACCTAGGTTATCTACCAGACAACCCCGAGTTTCGTAACCTCGAGTTTCTATTTCACAAAACCAAAAATCCGTAGATAACCTAAGTTTTCGAACCTAGGTTTTAGAATTGATGGATGTCGTAAAGTGAAACTCGATTTCCAACTTGGAGTTTCAATATCCGGGTACACTTGATTTCGCGCCCCTTTCCTATTGTTTACCAACCAAACAGAACCACGTAGCGAAATTAATTACACGGAATCAAACTACTCACACTGATACGTGGGATACCATTCACGGCCTTCTTTGATTTATGTTGAACCAGAGACAGCACATGTGTGTATATTTATGAATAACCGAAGTATTTGCAAAAGTAGCTATCTACATATCACTAAATGTGCTTTGCTGGTGTGAATTACAATGACCTGTCTGGTGAGGCCAGTCAGCTTGACCGGATAGTTGAATTACACCAAGATTATTTCCCCAATTCGGCCTGCAGCATATATAGAGCTATTAAAATGTTTTCAGGATTAGTTCTGAGCATCATATCATTTTCCAGTCTATGATAATCTACTGCTTGTATAAACTAGGGTCGGTTATACAGGATATACCCATGTCTAGAATAAATAAATAATCTCAGTTATCATGTTTGATAAATAAATGTTGATTATGTGATTCTGTCAGACGTTCTGATCAGTCAACATGCAGGAAAGGGGGCGAAACCCAGGGTACCCGGATATCGAAACTCGAAGTTAGAAAGTCAAGTTTAACTTTACGACAACCAAAAATTCGAAAACCTAGGTTATCGATTGATAACTTTAGTTTTCTGGACGAGTGTCCATAATAAATTAGAAACATGAGGTTGAAAGAGAAACGGAATTAACTGCTAGATAACCTAGGTTTTCGACCGTTAACCTAAGTTATTGATTCGAAAACCTAGGTTTTCTGTTCGATAACTTAAGTTATGTTTTCGATGTTGAGAAACAGAAACTCGAGGTAAGGAAAGAGAAATTCGGGGTTGTATCGGATATAGCCTAGGGTTACGCGGATATTCTCTAATGGACGACGGCTGGATTATGAATGACGGACTAGACGCTTGTAATTCGAACGTTAACTTAAGTGTTCGATTCGAAAACCATGGTTTTCTCTTTGATAACTTAAGTTATCTATTAGAAAACTTAGGTTTTCGGTACGATAGCTGAGAGTTTCTGATTATTTGGACATTTGGCCTTCCATTTTACGTAGTGCTGAACAATAAATCATGATGTTTAGATTGATAGGATCAGTGTCAAAAGACATATAGCAATGCAAATATATATACCCGTTTTGGCAACAGAGTATTTCTTTCAGGTAACTTTGGATCTGGTCCCCACATCACGTCACGATGAGTAATGTGTACTATAGTTCAGACAGATTGGGCTATTAGTAAGATTTATCAGGTTACCTACTCCCTTTTTCGACGGTACAAAAAGAAAGCGATAGGGTGTTATTTCAGCAGCTATACACAATTCTTCATCGCTTTGGGACCCCGCATCCAGCCTGGCTGATACGCCCAATTGTGATAGCCAATAATGGTGCAGATAGGAAGAATCTACGATACAAGTCACATTTTCAACTATATGGATTCGACAAACATACCTGTCGTCACATTCGCTGTGAGGGATGTGTAATCTGTGTCCTTACTACGTGTAGAGGATGGCAGTCGTCCGCTTT
>JAVTVY010008380.1:0-46439 GCA_036873755.1 Hanleya hanleyi
TTGAATTGAAAAAGATGCTTAAAACTTTGAATTCGGATTTCCAAGCTATCACAAATGTGGTAGTTTTTCGCTATTTGCAAAATAACCAGTTTTGATTAAAAACTATTCATATGGTCGATATTTCTTTTGTTGAACTCAGTATTTCAAACAGATAATTACTATAGCTCATACCTGTTTGTAAAACACATCTGGAGATATTTTGGGGGGAATAGTGAGATCTTGTGAACAGATCAAGCAGAGTATCTGGAGTCAATTCAAAATGGCGACCATATGGGTCAGACTGACAAGTTTTTGTCAATCTACTTCACATTTTCTACCTATAAATGTTCTAATCAAATAATTATTTTTTGATTTATTAAGTTACTTTTAAAGTGATCGTAAACACTCAAGTAAAGTTTTCATCAAATGAAATACCATTGCAAACAGTGTCGGAAAATATTGATTGTAATTTTTTACGATTTTATTACACAGAGTAAACTGCAATCAAATTAAGGTCCGGTGAAGTCACACTGCCTTAATACATATATTTCAAACTGTGTATGCACTGTCCAATGCTTGATTCAAGCTTACGGTATGTATACTTTGAGTTTCAACACACTCACTGTTCCAATGGACATGTGTCACAAAAATCTGGGAGATGGTAAATCATAACTGTCAAGTCAATTTGAATCTTGCATTGAATTTCCCGGATTTTTGTGAAACATGCACATTGGAACGGTGATTGTTGAAACTCAAAGTATACACACCTTAAGCGTGGATCAAGCATTGGAAAGTGCATACACAGTTTGAAATATATGTATTAAGGCAGTGTGACGTCACTGGACCTAAATTTGATTGCAACTGACCACTCATAGAATACCATGCTTTATTTGCAGTTTACTCTGTGTAATAAAATCGTAAAAATTACAATAAATATTTTTCGACACTGTTTGCAATGATCTTTCATTTAATGGAAACTTTACTTGAGTGTTTACGATCACTTTAAAGATACTGAGCCCGCCTGCACACACTTTTACACACTCCCTAGAATTTGTCTTTATACAGCTACAAGTAGGCTTTGCTTCAAATATATGGTTATGTATATATTTGTTGAAATTGAGGAAATTCATCTCCTGTCATATGTTTGGCTCATTTGCATTTCATTGTCACAATCCTCAGGGCAAAGGATAGTGGTAGAATTAAAAAGTGGCGGCTATATTAGGAAATTTGCATTTTTAAAGTTCAAATCAGATATTTCTCAAAATTTAGCTAATTGGCTGAAGTTCTAGGATTTTTTTCAGACCATTCACATAATGTTTAGCCAAAGTATTATGGTCAAATTCAAAATGGCGGTCATACGGGGTCATCTGAAACTCGCGATTTTCTATTTCTTTTATCTAACTCAATGTATTTTGAAAGCATAAAAAACATACTTGTCAAATTGGGCTATTTTTCACCATAGCCTAATGTGATAGCTCATTTTAAGACTATTCGCAGCATTTTCAGCATAATGATTAAATTCAAAATGGCGGCCATACGGAGTCAACTAAAACTTTTCACATGTTTTGTCTAATTCAAGTCAGTTTGAGACGCCAAATTTGCCACAACTGCCCTAATACACCTTATAATGTATTATGTTGCACTCATTTTCAGATCATTCACATAATCCTATGTGCAAAACATAATAATGAAATTCAGACCGGTGGCCAACAAGCGCCTTTTCATATCTTCTGTCTACATTTTTGAAAACATATACATTTGTACATATTCACTAAAACAAACCAGATTCTTATTATAGCCAAATGTTCTAAGCTTATTTCGAGACTATCTGAATTATCTTTAGCACGGAGCATGATGGCTAATTTCAAAATGGCGACCATATTCGGGTCATCTAAAATTGTGTTTTTTATGTTTTCTCAAAAACACGAAACTTATTATAGTGCATAGTATATTATGCGGAGGTCATTTAGAGGCCATATGCCGACTGTTGGGGGAACACCAAGATGTAATTTGTTTATGTCTGATTCAAGGCATGTTTTGAGCCCTAAATAATTCAAGGCATTTTATGAGGCCAAATATACCAAAACTTATCTAATTGACATCATTTTACGGTCATTTTGAGACTACTAATAATATTCAGTTCAAAGCATCATGGCATCATTCAGAATGGCAGCCACGTGGGCGTTATCTGAAACTTTTGTTGTTTTTGTATATAAATCAAGGCATTTGTGCTGACTCAAAAGTGTTTATTTGTCAAAATCAATCTTTCATCCCTTATTACTATTATTATTGAGGTTCATTTCAAGGCCATTTACATAATTCACAGCATCTCGTGTCATGATTAAATTCGCCCTCCAGCTTAGGGCAGCATGGTTTACCATACCATGTATGTGTGGCACAGGAGGTAGATTAAAGTACCAAACAGATTGGGCTCTCTGAGGATCCATTGTGATCAGTGTCTGTAGAGCCTAATTTTCAAAATTCGAAATTCAATTTTTTTTGTAGCTTTGGTTGAGTTTTTGTTAGGATTGGGGTTTTGTTAGGGTATGTTTGTTTGGGTCATCGTCGCCGTGTGACCAATAAGGTTAGGTGTGACGTTAAAATTCAAACAACCAACCAACCATGATTAAATTCAAAATGGCGGTGAAATGGGGGCAGGTATGGTCGCCGTTTTGAATTTATTTATTGTCTTGCACCTGTTCAAGGAACGTTGAACACAAAACCTAAGTCAAATCAATTGAAATGGAATGAAGTATGGTTTCTTCAGTTCGTCGACCAAGATAATTACCGCAACAGTAAACAAAGACAACATTAATCACATGGCCGCTATTTTAAATTTCCCCAAGATAATGTTTTTTAATGTGACTATGTTAACAATTTTTCTGTATGTGTCTTTATGCTCATTTTCATTAAACTGGCTTAGATGTCGTTATAGGGATATGGGGAGTCCGCATTGTTACTTTGCACGTGACACCCCCCACATACACTTATGTTGTTCTGATGTAATCTTTTAAGATCGTTTATTGTTTGAACAATGTACGACGTTGCTTGGCACGATACTGTATGTCATCTTTCATTTACAGGAGAGAGTTCGAAAATAAAGTTTGCACCCAACTACATCACCCAAACACGCTTACACAAACGATATTCATTATGTCTTCTTGTTCTTTTTCTCCTTTTCAGAATATTAATTATATACAGATATAGAATAATTTGCACAGTTTTGAATCCATCTCTTAGACATGCTTAGAATTGAAGCAACACTACAATGGTTTGCGTGGTATAACACAACTAGTTTCAAAATTTGAATAATCATTGTTAACAAATCTTGATTCCCAAATATCATCATGTTTGTTCCTTGTCAAATCCTAAATTATGTTCATTTGGAACCTATTTGAAGGAAAACCTTTATGTCGAATGTTCTGTAAATGTCCGCAAGATGGGTTATTTCTGTGCCGATACATACATACAATTATAATGTATATTAATCATACCTGGCCGACTCTTCACCCCAGATACAGAACGAAGGGGAAAAGAGAGTTGAAACTTTTTGACTTTTCCGCGAATCTTACTGGCGTCATTTTGAGACAATTTTGCATATTTCTAGGTCCAAAAGATCATGTGGAAATTTCAAGATGGCTGCTACGTGGTATCTGTCCTAAAAAAATGTTTTCGGACTTTTCTGACAATTTTTGCGAATTATTCTTGTTTGACATGGCTTCTCTCCAGTTTTTTTTTGATAAAAAATATCAAAAATACGAAAAAGCTAAAGAAAAAAACAAATGGCGAAAAATGACTGCCGAAAAGATTATGGAAAGTTTCAATCCTCTACCCTTCCTCCCCCCCCAACCCCCTCCGGATGGGACAGACCCCAGAACGCCCAGGCCTGGTAGGATTATTACTGTTGACCATACATGTGCCAGTCTCAAATAATAAAAATGAATCGAAGATGTATAATGTCTGTCGTTGTTAAAAAATGTACGCTGAGTCCGATGCTGAAATCTGGATGCCATATTAGTGGCTATTGGAATGCATCACATGCATGCCGTTGTTCAAGTGACACTTGCCAAGGACACTTTCATGGACCACATCGATTAAGCCGGTTTAAACTTGATTTCAAGAACCCTTTTCACCATTACATCTGCATTGGTTATTTGAGACCACAGGGGCTCGTTACCGTTGTTAATTGGTTAATTTGCTTGATTATTGGGGGGGGTCGAGGTAGGGAATATCCCTACCTCAACCCCCACCCCCATAATCAACCTAATTAACCAATTAACAACGGTAACGAGCCCCTGTGTTTGAGACTGGGTCATGTACATTATCGCAGTATCGTGCACTGCGAAAAAAATTGTGTTAACGCAATTTTAGCACCAGAAATGTGTTGAAAATATTGTGTTAGATTCAAGACCGATTCGTGTTGAACTCAACCAGATTTTATGTTCAATACAAAACCATCTTGAGTGTTGACGCTGTTTCATCACAAAATTGTGTTGACACAATTTTTTTTCTATTGTATGTTGTATGTTGTACTAGAAAGCAGTTATAGAAATCGAGCATCAGTTACCCACAATATTGACGTTTGTATAGCTTATCAAGCCTACTCATTGGTGGAATATGACGCGTGAAGATTATCATATACTCTAGTGGCATCGAAAGCATTTTGATTTGACCAAGATTGAATTTAAATTATTGCCTCGAATTCATGCTTCAGCTTTATAGCCAATAACAGATTCACGATTAACATATTTAAATTTTAAGATCTAATATAATTTATTCGTCAGCGCTAATAATTCATTAGATTGAAATTTCTTTTGGACGGATTGGAAATATTTACAATCAATTAGAATGGAAATAATAAGAATTCAGTGATAAAGATTGGGCTAATCTTCTTCGTTGCTTTCTGTTCCTTTTGATAAAAGACATATCGTGATTTGGAAAATCGGATCAATTTAAATATATTGATTAGAAATGGAAATGTCTGGAAACTGATGTTACGATTTCTCTGCTTGTGTGATCGGGTAAAGGTATACCTGACAAATTTAAGATAATATCCAGCCGGGAAGGCACAGCCGTGCAGCAGACCCAGGTACGTGGACTAAACCGTTACTAACCACACTCCCCCGGATACCTTACGGTGACAACTCAAGGGGGTGGCATTCCCTCCACCTCAGACCAACAATTCATTGGCGTGCTCTGGGATTCACAGAAGCTGAACCCTATGGTGAACCTCTGGTACCGCTTGGATTAAATGCTAGGCCTCGGTCTTAACTGGCGTGAGGTCTGTTGTTGGAGCAAACACGAACATATTGCAATACTAATCAATAACCGTGATCATTATCATAGATAATATCAGTATTTCCCTAGCTCATCTGTGATAACTCCACACTCTCCCCAAACTCTTCAAAAAACTCCCACTGGCTAAAAGTATTTTCGCTCTTCTCTCTAGTCAATTCTCTTTGAACTTAACTGTGTTTTGCATTGGCGATTTGGAGTGAATCTCTCCCCCCCCCCCTCCTCCAATATACATATCCAAGGGGGTTAACATTTCTAACAATGTATACTGGGGTCAAATTCTACCAAAAAATATGGAAAAAAAATCCAAGATGGCGGCATTTGTGATGTGATGATGTAACACCTGGTAAATCAAATCCATTGATACAGAATGTTTCCCATAACTTGGATACGTGCATACAATCTTGTCTCTCTCATCTACGATAGCATCCCTGCTTCCATAAACGACACTAACTTCTCCCTCATCTCTGGTAGCATCTTTACTTCCACATGATGCACTAATTTCTCTCTATCTCTGATAACATCCCTGTTTCCATAGACTACAATACTTTCTCATTTCTGATAGCATCCCTGCTTCCATAGACTAATGTCTTTCTCATCTCTGATAGCATCTTGTTTCCACAGCCTACAATATTTTGTCTGATCTCTAATAAAATCCCTGCTTCTATATACTATAATAATTCTCTCATCTCTGATAGCATCACTGCTTTTGCTAACTACAATAATTGTTCCTCATCTCTGAATAGCACCCCTGCTTCCACAGACTACAATAATGTCTCCCTCATATCTGAAACATCCCTGCTTTCCCTACAATAACTTTTCCCTCAGCTCCAATAAAAATCCATTTTCCAGAGACTACAATAATTTATCCCTCCTCTCATAGCATCTCTAGTTACAAAGACTACCATCATTTCTCCCTCATCTCTGATACAATCTCTGCTTCCACAGGCTACGATAATTTCTCTGTCATCTCTGAGAGCATCACTCTTTCCATTGATTACAATAATGCCATCTGTGTCATCTCATCTGTGATAGCAGCCCTACTTCCGTAGGCCACAGTAATTTCTCCTTCATCTCCAATTATATCATCCCTACTAATTTCGTTCTCTCTCATCTCTGATAGCGACCTTGTTTGCATAGATTACAATGATGTCTCCCTCATCTATGATGGCATCCCTGCTCCCACAGACCACAGTAAGTTCTCCCTTATCTGTGATAGCATCTCTGCCTCCGAAGATCACAATAATTTCGTCCTTAATCACTGATAGCATCCCCGTTTCCATACACTACAATAATGTCTCACTCATCTCTGATAGCATCCATGTTTTCATAGGTTACAATAATTTATGTCACCTCTGATAGCACCCTTCCTTCCATAGACCACAGTATTCTTCCTCATCTCTGATGGCATCTCTCCTTCCATAGACTATAATAATTTCTTTCTCTCTCATCTCTGATAGTATCCCTGCTGCCATAAAGTACACTAATTTATCTCCCATCTCTGATAGCATCCCTGTTTCCATATATCTCCCACCTCTGCTTCTATATACTCTAATAATTTCTCTTCATTCTCGGACAGCATCCTTGTTTCCATATATCTCCCATCTCTGATAGCATCCCTGTTTCCATATATCTCCCATCTCTGATAGCATCCCTGTTTCCATATATCTCCCATCTCTGCTTCTATATACTCTAATAATTTCTCTCCATTCTCTGATAGCATCCTTGTTTCCATATATCTCCCATCTCTGATAGCATCCCTGTTTCCATATATCTCCCATCTCTGCTTCTATATACTCTAATAATTTCTCTCCCATCTCTGATAGCATCAATGTTTCCATATACTCTAATAATTTCTCTCCCGTCTCTGATAGCATCCCTGCTTCTATATACTCTAATAATTTATTCCCCATCTCTGATAGCATCCCTGCTTCTATATATTCTAATAATTTATCTCCCATCTCTGATAGTATCCCTGCTTCCATATATCTCCCATCTCTGATAGCATCCCTGTTTCCATAGACTCCATCTCTGTTTCTATAGACCCTAAGAATTGATCTCTCATCTCCGAAAGCATCCCTGCTTCCATATACTCTAATAATTTCCCTCCCATCTCTGATAGCATCCCTGCTCCCATATATCTCCCATCTCTCATAGCATCCCTGTTTCCATAGACTCCATCTCTGTTTCTTTTGACTCTAAGAATTGATCTCTCATCTCTGATAGCATCCCTGCTTCCATGTACTCTAATAATTTCTCTCCCATCTCTGATAGTATCCCCGCTTCCATATATCTCCCATCTCTGATAGCATCAATGTTTCCATATACTCTAAAAATTCTGTCCCATCTCCAATAGCATCCCTGCTTCTATAAACTATAATAATTTCTGTCCCATCTCTGATAGCATCCCTGCTTCTATATATCTCCCATCTCTGATAGCATCAATGTTCCCATAGACTCTAATAATTTATCTCCCATCCCTGCTTCCACATACTATAAAATTATCTCCCATCTCTGATAGCATCCCTGTTTCCAGACTCCATATCTGTTCCATATACTCTAATAATTGATCTCTCACCTCTGATAGCATCCCTGTTTCAATATACTCTAACAATTGCTCTCCCATCTCTGATAACATCCCTGCTTCCATACATCTCCCATCTCCGATATCATCCCTCTTTCCATATACTATAAAATTATATCCCATCTCTGATAGCATCCCTGTTTCCATAGACTTCATCTCTGTTTCTATAGACTCTAAAAAATTGATCTCTCATCTCTGATAGCATCCCTGCTTCCATATGCTATAAAATTATCTCCCATCTCTGATAGCATCCCTGCTTCCATATACTCTAAATAATTTATCTCCCATCTCTGATAGCATCCCTGCTTCCATATACTATAAAAATTAACTCCCATCTCTGATAGCGTCCCTGTTCCCATAGACTGTAAGAATTGAATAGCATCCCTGCTTCCAAACACTCTAATAATTTCTCTCCCATCTCTGATAGCATCCCTGCTTCCATATATCTCCCATCTCTGATAGCATCAATGTTTCCATAGACTCTAATAATTTATCTCCCATCTCTGATAGCATCCCTGCTTCCATATACTATAAAATTATCTCCCATCTCTGATAGCATCCCTGCTTCCATATACCCTAAATAATTTATCTCCCATCTCTGATAGCATCCCTGCTTCCATATACTATAAAAATGAACTCCCATCTCTGATAGCGTCCCTGTTCCCATAGACTGTAAGAATTGAATAGCATCCCTGCTTCCAAACACTCTAATAATTTCTCTCCCATCTCTGATAGCATCCCTGCTTCCATATATCTCCCATCTCTGATAGCATCAATGTTTCCATAGACTCTAATACTTTATCTCCCATCTCTGATAGCATCCCTGCTTCCATATATCTCCCATCTCTGATAGCATCAATGTTTCCATAGACTCTAGTAATTTATCTCCCATCTCTGATAGTATCCCTGCTTCCATATATCTCCCATCTCTGATAGCATCCCTGCTTCCATATATCTCCCATCTCTGATAGCATCCCTGCTTCCATATATCTCCCATCTCTGATAGCATCAATGTTTCCATAGACTCTAATAATTTATCTCCCATCTCTGATAGCATCCCTGTTTCCATAGACTCCATCTCTGTTTTTATAGACTCAAAGAATTGATCTCTCATCTCTGATAGCATCCCTGCTTCCATATATCTCCCATCTCTGATAGCATCAATGTTTCCATAGACTCTAATAATCTATATCCCATCTCTGATAGCGTCTCTGCTTCCATATATTCTAATAATTGCTCTCCATTCTCTGATAGTATCCCTGCTTCCATATACTGTAAAATTTTCTCCCATCTCTGATAGCATCCCTGTTTCTATAGATCCATCTCTGTTTCTATAGACTCTAAGAATTGATCTCTCATCTCTGATAGCATCCCTGCTTCCATATACTCTAATAATTTCTCTCCCATCTCTGATAGCATCCCCGCTTCAAAATACTCTAATATTTTTTTCCCCATCTCTGATAGCATCCCTGTTTCTATATATCTCCCATCTCTGATAGCATCCCTGTTTCTATATATCTCCCATCTCTGATAGCATCCCTGCTTCAAAATACTCTAATAATTTCTCTCCCATCTCTGATAGCATCCCTGCTTCCATATACTATAAAAATTATCTCCCATCTCTGATAGCATCCCTGCTTCTATATACTCTAATAATTTCTCTCCCATCTCTGATAGCATCCCTGCTTCTATATACTCTAATAATTTCTCTCCCATCTCTGATAGCATCCCTGCTTCTATATACTCTAATAATTTCTCTCCCATCTCTGATAGCATCCCTGCTTCTATATACTCTAATAATTTCTCTCCCATCTCTGATAGCATCCCTGCTTCTATATACTCTAATAATTGCTCTCCCATCTCTGATAGCATCCCTGCTTCCATAGACGCCATCTGTTTCTATACACTCTAAGAAAAGATCTCTCATCTCTGATAGCGTCCCTGCTTCCATATATTCTAATAATTGCTCTCCATTCTCTGATAGCATCCCTGCTTCCATATATCTCCCATCTGTGATAGTATCCCTGCTCCCATATATCTCCCATCTCTGATAGCATAAATGTTTCCATATACTCTAATAATTTCTCTCCCATCTCTGATAGCATCCCTGCTTCAAAATACTCTAATAATTTCTCTCCCATCTCTGATAGCATTTCTGCTTCTATATACTCTAATAATTTCTCTCCCATCTCTGATAGCATCCCTGCTTCCATATACTCTAATAATTTCTCTCCCATCTCTGATAGCATCCCTGCTTCCATATACTCTAATAATTTCTCTCCCATCTCTGATAGCATCCCTGCTTCCATATATCTCCCATCTCTGATAGCATCCCTGCTTCCATATACTCTAATAATTGCTCTCCCATCTCTGATAGCATCCCTGCTTCAAAATACTCTAATAATTTCTCTCCCATCTCTGATAGCATCCATGCTTCCATGTACTATAAAAAATTTCTCCCATCTCTGATAGCATCCCTGCTCCCATATATCTCCCATCTCTGATAGCATCAATGTTTCCATATACTCTAATAATTTCTCTCCCATCTCTGATAGCATCCCTGCTTCTATATACTCTAATAATTTCTCTCCCATCTCTGATAGCATCCCTGCTTCCATATACTCTAATAATTTCTCTCCCATCTCTGATAGCATCCCTGCTTCCATATATCTCCCATCTGTGATAGTATCCCTGCTCCCATATATCTCCCATCTCTGATAGCATCAATGTTTCCATATACTCTAATAATTTCTCTCCCATCTCTGATAGCATCCCTGCTTCAAAATACTCTAATAATTTCTCTCCCATCTCTGATAGCATTTCTGCTTCTGTATACTCTAATAATTTCTCTTCCATCTCTGATAGCATCCCTGCTTTCATATACTCTAATAATTTCTCTCCCATCTCTGATAGCATCCCTGCTTCCATATACTCTAATAATTTTTCTCCCATCTCTGATAGCATCCCTGCTTCCATATATCTCCCATCTGTGATAGTATCCCTGCTCCCATATATCTCCCATCTCTGATAGCATCAATGTTTCCATATACTCTAATAATTTCTCTCCCATCTCTGATAGCATCCCTGCTTCTATATACTCTAATAATTTCTCTCCCATCTCTGATAGCATTTCTGCTTCTATATTCTCTAATAATTTCTCTCCCATCTCTGATAGCATCCCTGCTTCCTTATACTATTAAAATTATCTCCCATCTCTGATAGCGTCCCTGTTTCCATAGACTCCATCTCTGTTTCTATAGACTCTAAGAATTGATCTCTCATCTCTGATAGCATCCCTGCTTCCAAATACTATAAAAATGATCTCTCATCTCTGATAGCATTCCCATAATTCATTAGATTTATAGCATCCGTCATCACCGGAAGTGACGTCATCCCCGGAAGTGACGTCATCACCGGAAGTGACGTCATCACCGGCAGTTACGTCATCACCGGAAGTGACGTCATCACCGGAAGTGCCGTCACCACCGGAAGTGCCGTCACCACCGGAAGTGACGCCATCACCGGAAGTGACGTCATCACCGGAAGTGACGTCATCACCGGAAGTGACGTCATCACCGGAAGTGACGTCACCACCAGAAGTGACGTCACCACCGGAAGTGACGTCACCACTGGAAGCGACGTCATTACCGGAAATGACGTCACCACCGGAAGTGACGTCATCACCGGATGTGACGTCATCACCGGAAGTGACGTCATCACCGGAAGTGACGTCATCACCGGAAGTGACGTCATCCCCGGAAGCGTCATTACCGGAAGTGACGTCCGGAAGTGACGTCACCGCCGGAAGTGACGTCATCGCCGGAAGTGACGTCATCGCCGGAAGTGACGTCATCAGGTACAAATATGTCCTTCACTCTGCACCACCGTCAATTTCCCACCAGTCCAGCCTTCACAAAAACACCATCAATCGAGAGCCAAAGAGTCTTCAATGACTATGTAACACAGGACGAATTTCTCATCAGAGTAAGCAGCACTTTTCAAGCCAAACCATGGTCGGGAAGCCATGTAAACGTTTGATACAAGTTGCTGTCAGAATGTTTCAGGTGCCCCATGCAACATTCTAGGAGTCGCTGGGATGTAGGGGCTCGATACAAAGCCAGAAAATTACCCACATCCATTAAATCAGAAAAAGGCATTTTACTGCCATTCTCTTTTTGTCTTCTGGATCTATCTGAACTTGAATGTTGCCTGATCTCATATCCAAAGAGGGGAAGTTAGGGACTGCACAAGGTTTCAAGTAATACCTAGTGCCATAGTTTCAGATCTTGGAACACAGGAGGAGACAGTCGTGTTATTATGTTATTTGTTGAGGACAACGAACAGATTTTCTTAACACTTTTGTCTTGTCGTGATAATTTCAAATGACCTTCAATGGCTATGTGACCCAAAAATCTTGATTCTGTGTCCATGATCCTGAAGCTGTGTAAATACTTGGTTAAAGAGACAAAAAGGTTTTTACCTTTTATATACAAGTTGCCACATGAACAGGTACAATAAAAGCGTACCCGAGATACAACACATATCACGAATCGTTAGATTCTTGGTATGTGCTTTAGAATAGGTTACCTGTATATAGCGAGATTCTGCTGGTGGACGTTTCGTCCCCGAGGCCCGCCCCCTGTACAGACCTTTTGGTCTTTGATATATGTTGGCATTTGTGGGAAGTTGATGCTGGGTCGACATCGGGCCTTACAGACTAGTCTGTTGTGTTAAATGCCGTCATTTACATCTGAAGACGATACAGCTCACCAACCTCCGAGTTGTCACAGCGAAACAGCTCACCAATTACCAGTATACGAGTTGTCAGAGCATTTCCATCATAGCTCTAAAGATTTGTATCTAATACCGCTTATGCCGGTGCTAGGGGCCGTGTGGTCATATCACACTAGTTGCCACATGAACAGGTACAATAAAAGCGTACCGGAGATACAGCACATTCTTGGTATGTGCTTTAGAATAGGTTAACTAGAGGACTATTCTGTGAAGTCATGTGATGCTGTCAGTATGTCGGCACCTCTTCCCACTTTCCTTATATGTGTTGTAATTTTACTGCCCTTTTCTTTCGGTCATCAGGAACCATTTGAATTTAAAAGTTGACCAACGTCAAATCGAAGGACGAGAACAGTTGTAGTTTTCACAATGTGTCGAGGATTTCCTCATGACTTGGAATTCTTCAGTGTGATTTTGTTCAAACTGCAATAGACATGGCCGAATCGGATATTGCCATCTTTTTGTGCAAGCAGACAAGAATTCTCAGACCTACAAGGTCAGTGATGTGTTATTAAGCTATTGGAACACAGCAGAAGAAAGCCTTACAATGCTGTCATTTGATTAGGTCAGCATCCTTCATATCACTATTACGCAACACTGTAGCAATGAGGAAGATCACTTTTCCTGTACTGTCTTTTCGATTCTCTGACACTGGTCCCCATTCAGTTGTGAAGCAGCAAATTTAACAATTATCTAGGCTTTTCATTTGACTTCCCTTCATTTCTCAGATCTGGGCTACTCCGTAGGTCAAGTGTATCAGGTATGATTTCATGAAGAATCACCTCTATGGACCTTTCTGAAAACTTCACGTCAGGATGCGCCATATCTTCTATAAAGTGGAATAGGGCAGACTACCCTTACCAAAAAAAAATGTATGGACAATGTATGGGAAACGTATGGAAAATGCATGGGTATGGGAATGTATGGTGAAAGCAATTGAAAAAATTTTAAAATGGGACTGTTAACCTAAAAATATATGGGAAATATATGGATGTATTGAAAATAAAAACGCCTCCGCATTTGGCAACTATGGACATGTATGGGAAATGTATGGCACAAATTTTATTCTAAAGTTATATGTATGGGCAGCGCATGGGAAATCTCTTCACGTCACTCTTTCGAGGCAGTCCATACAATTCCCATACATTGTTCCCCAGCATGTATGGAAGATGTATGGGATAATTCACCTAGATAAAGATCATGCATGGGCACTGTATGGAGAATTTATTCTCCTGGCAAAATGGTACATTACATATACGTCTGGCAGATGTATGGGTTAGTCCATAGTTTGAAAGATCATGCATGGGTAGTGTATGGAAAAGTGTTTTTCCCATACATGCCCATACAAGATTACCCAGATAATTCCCATACAAGGCTCCCCTGCACGTGCGGTAGATTCCATACGTGTCTGGCAAATGTATGGGACAATGTCCATTTAAAAGATTGTACATGGGTAATGTATGGAAAGTGTTTCCCCATACAGATCCATACATGTGTGGAATATGCATGGATATATCCATATATCAAAAGATCATGTATGGGCAACGCATGGAAAATTTCTTTCACCAAACATGGCCATACAAGATGTATGACAGCATCCATACATGTACTTCAAATGTATGGACCAGTCTGTATATCAAAAGATTATGTATGGGTAACGTATGGAATATTGCTCTCCCCATACATACCCATACAAGATGTATGGTAGCATCCATACATGTACGGCAAATGTATGGGCCAGTCTGTATATCAACAGATCATGTATGGGTAACGTATGGAATATTGCTTTCCCCATACATGCCCATACAAGATGTGTGCTAGCATCCATACATGTACGGCAAATGTATGGGCCAGTCTGTGGATCAAAAGATTATGTATGGGTAATGTATGGAATATTGCTTTCCCCATACATGCCCATACAAGATGTATGGTAGCATCCATACATGTACGGCAAATGTATGGGCCAATCTGTATATCAAAAGATCATGTATGGGTAACGCATGGAAAATTGCTTCCCCCATACATGCCCATACAAGATGTGTGGTAGAGCCCATACATATCCCACATGCATGGGACAGTCCAAATAACAAAAATTATGTATGGGTAGTGTATGGAAAATTGATATCCCCATACATGCCCATACAAGTTGCATGGTCTGACCCATACCTGTATGGCATACCTATGGGCACATCCACATACCCAGCATATACCCATTGCCTCACATGAAAATATGTCACATACTACATGCACAAACTGCAATCGAACTTATGGCCAATATAAATCTGGGGTAAGTGGTATTCGCATATGAAGAAAACACTAGAAAATCTTATTTACTCAAATATTTATTCGAACACATGTATACTTGTTCACCGGCATTTTTGAATTGCTTGGTGACTTCCAAATGACTGGTGGCCATGAACCGACTCCCAATTATAATGCCCCTCCCCCCCCCAACCGCCAGGACACACACAAGTATTTACATCCATCGTAGTCAGGGTAAAAGAATATCCATCTGCTTGCTGAGGCAAACCCTCTAATAACCAGACAAGGAAGTTGTCCACTTCAAAAACACTAAAAGCACATGTCCCCTCCACAAAGTGGAAATGTCATTTCCGAAGATCTTGAAGGGGAATCCAGTCTTGTGTCTCTTTATATTTAGCAAAAAAAATGAAATAAGTTGATCCGCTGAGGATGAATTTATATGGTACAAAAAAAAGCAACTTCATAAAATCACCACAGTTATGCTTGTACAGTCCCATGTTTTATCCATAAAAGTCTCACACTGAGTATGCACTGTTGGATGCACTTCCAGATTCATCGCTACTGGAATCTGATGATGTCCGTCAATTGAATAGGACCTTAGGTGTCCTGTACCCTTTTTCTGGGTGGCGATTGCCTTTATGGATGATGAGCGAAAGGGCACCGAGGCAGGTGACTTTGATGGCTTCTGTTGTTTTTTCTTCTGAGATGGTTTGGTTCTACCTCTGCTGGCGTCTACACATTTCCGACTTGTAATGTATCCTGAAAGTGTGAGAGATCAATTTTGTTCAGCACAAAGAAAACAATCAAGTCCTGGCACTGCATCACCCATTCGTTGATCTATCCTCTTAAGGTTGGGCTCTGTGCCTTACAGTTGGGTCATGATGCCGAGGGTAGAGCATGAAGTAAGCTCCTAGAACATTTTAGGGTATAGGGTTGGGTGAGGCTTAGTTTAGGACATGCTCCCGAGTGGAGTGATTGAATAAGTGTACATGTAGCATGATGTAAGCTCCAAGAATATGAGGGTACAGGGTCGAGCGAAGATTAGTTTGAGAGATAGAGGGTATGGCTTGGTGTCCCGGGGGTGGGGACATGTTGCTGAGGGTGGTGGATATGTTAAATAAATGTATTATGATCTGAGCTCCCATAATATTTAAGGGTATAGCATTGAGCGAGGCTGGATTGCGGAGATAGAAGGTGGGGCTCAGTGCCCCAGGGGTAGAAACATGTTTCCAAGGTAGTGGATGGGTTGAATGAGTGTAACATGAGGTGAGCTCCTGAAATATCTGAGGCTTCAGGGGTTTGGGCGGGCTTTTGTTCAGGAGACATATGATGAGATCGAGAAGCTGTGGACATCAGCCACTAATCAAATGATACCGACTTGGTCAGATACTATCATTATTATTCAGTAACTTAAAATATATATATAACCTGAGTATATATATGTGCACCCGCCATGCCCGTAGTTTTCAAACCTTGGTGCACTCTTTAACAAATGAACACTTCGCATAAATTACAGGAGACTAGGGCAAGCATATTTGAGGGGGGATGGAGTGGTAGGAAATGGGATGAGGTGTATCATTATATAACAGATGTGCATGATGAGGTCATAAACCACGGGGAACTGGGGCAAGCATAATTGCTCGGAGGGTAGGAAATTGAATGAGGCGTCTCATTATAGAACAGATGTGCATGATGAGGTCACAGACGAAGAGACATTCGGACTAGGCTGTGGCGGCATTTATACTGGCATTGAAACATGCAGTGTGATATCCGAATGCATACCCATATAAAAAATCCTGGCTCTTTAGTGAGTGTACTTGCAAGCAATGACATCACATGGCTATTCTATGGATAACAACTTCTTCACCGCTGTGGAGCTTAACGTTTAAAAGCTGATTAAAAGTTGGAATTATCTCCAAGTTGATTGTCAGCTCGACAGCACTAAAGAAGTTATTATCCATGAAATAACCTTGTGTTGTAGGCTATATGCACTAAGTGCGTCACACTGTACTGAAATAGTACAGTACTGACTAACATTTCAGTACTAGTTGAGTACTGTATGATTTCAGTGCAGTCAGTCCTGTAATGTTTTAATACTGTTACAGTTTCAGTGTGGATCTATTTCAGTACTGTTTCAGTACATTGGTAGAAATGTACTGTATAGTTGGACTCAACTTCCCTGATGTAATCAATATATAAAACATACCTGTCCTATTGTTGCCACTTTGGGATAAGTGGAGTCTTCCCATGAAATCCTGTGAAATTTGAAGACCCAAGCTCCTCTTTTGTGAAGAAAGACTTTGTTGCCAGTTTCAGAATCTCACTGACAGAACTGGACATCTGAATAGCAAACTTGTTTTCCTGGTAAAAGTACATCCCTGAATTCCTTTGAAATTGATCATCTGAAAGAGATGAAAATAAATTCTCTCAATTACAAAATCCATTTCAAAGAGCATGACTATGAAAACTTTCAATACAAGTCTGACAGAACAAGTTTTTACTTGACCCTACATATAGATTTGGCTAGCTCAAAATACAGAAATATCTCATCTCAGTGGCATATGATTTTTTACAATTTATTCAGTAGCCTACAGTTCATTGCAGAATCAAGAGAAACTAGGCAATTCTGCAGGTTATATATTATCCCAATCCATGTGTTACAACATTGTCATCAATAGTCATGCTAAGCTTAGGGGAAAAAATATTTTGCTGCTGGTCCATGCCCGCAAAATGTTTTTTTTTTGAAAGAAAAATCAGCATTGAGCAAAGTTGTCTCCCTTGATGAAAACCTGTGATATCAATTTTGTAGTTGTCATGTTTGCCTCTAATGTGACATTAGCTGTTCAAAAGTATTCGTCAAGATTCTAGGTATTACTAATACTATGATTTAACAAATGGAAAGGTCACATCACTGCACCACTTAAGAGTTGAAACAAAAGATTTTCTTTCTTTGGTGTTAGCTAAATAAGCATGTCCACTGTAAATACCTGGATATACTGCCTGTCTCGTCAAATATAACAATCTCATCCACTGTAAATATCTGGATATACTGCCTGTCTCATCAAATATAACAATCTCATCCACTGTAAATACCTGGATATACTGCCTGTCTCATCAAATATAACTATCTCATCCACTGTAATTACCTCGATATACTGCCTGTCTCATCAAATATAACAATCTCATCCACTGTAAATACCTGGATATACTGCCTGTCTCATCAAATATAACTATCTCATCCACTGTAACTACCTGGATATACTGCCTGTCTCATCAAATATAACTATCTCATCCACTGTAAATACCTGGATATACTGACTGTCTCATCAAATATAACTATCTCATCCACTGCAAATACCTAGATATACTGCCTGTCTCATCAAATATAACTATCTCATCCATTGTAAATACCTGGATATACTGCCTGTCTCATCAAATACAACTATCTCATCCACTGTAAATACCTGGATATACTGCCTGTCTCATCAAATATAACAATCTCATCCACTGTAAATACCTGGATATACTGCCTGTCTCATCAAATATAACTATCTCATCCACTGTAAATATCTGGATATACTGCCTGTCTCATCAAATATAACTATCTCATCCACTGTAAATACCTGGATATACTGCCTGTCTCATCAAATATAACAATCTCATCCACTGTAAATACCTGGATATACTGCCTGTCTCATCAAATATAACTATCTCATCCACTGTAAATACCTAGATATACTGCCTGTCTCATCAAATATAACTATCTCATCCACTGTAAATACCTGGATATACTGCCTGTCTCATCAAATATAACTATCTCATCCACTGTAAATACCTGGATATACTGCCTGTCTCATCAAATATAACTATCTCATCCACTGTAAATACCTGGATATACTGCCTGTCACATCAAATATAACTATCTCATCCACTGTAAATACCTGGATATACTGCCTGTCAAATCAAATATGACAATATCATCCACTGTAAATACCTGGATATACTGCCTGTCTCATCAAATATAACAATCATATCCACTGTAAATATCTGGATATACTGCCTGTCTCATCAAATATAACAATCTTATCCACTGTAAATACCTGGATATACTGCCTGTCTCATCAAATATAACTATCTCATCCACTGTAAATACCTGGATATACTGCCTGTCTCATCAAATATAACTATCTCATCCACTGTAAATACCTGGATATACTGCCTGTCTCATCAAATATAACTATCTCATCCACTGTAAATACCTGGATATACTGCCTGTCTCATCAAATATAACTATCTCATCCACTGTAAATACCTGGATATACTGCCTGTCAAATCAAATATGACAATATCATCCACTGTAAATACCTGGATATACTGCCTGTCAAATCAAATATAACAATCTCATCCACTGTAAATACCTGGATATACTGCCTGTCTCATCAAATATAACAATCTCATCCAGTGTAAATACCTGGATATACTGCCTGTCTCATCAAATATAACAATCTCATCCACTGTAAATACCTGCATGTACTGCCTGTCTCATCAAATATAACTATCTCATCCACTGTAAATATCTGGATATACTGCTTGTCTCATCAAATATAAATATCTCATCCACTGTAAATATCTGGATATACTGCCTGTCTCATCAAATATAAATATCTGTAAATACCTGGATATACTGCCTGTCTCATCAAATATGACAATATCATCCACTGTAAATACCTGGATATACTGCCTGTCATCAAATATAACAATCTCATCCACTGTAACAACTGGATATACTGCCTGTCTCATCAAATATAACAATCTCATCCATTGTAAATACCTGGATATACTGCCTGTCTCATCAAATATAACAATCTCATTCAGTGTAAATACCTGGATATACTGCCTGTCTCATCAAATATAACTATCTCATCCACTGTAAATACCTGGATATACTGCCTGTCTCATCAAATATGACAATATCATCCATTGTAAATACCTGGATATACTGCCTGTCTCATCAAATATAACTATCTCATTCAGTGTAAATACCTGGATATACTGCCTGTCTCATCAAATATAACTATCTCATCCACTGTAAATACCTGGATATACTGCCTGTCTCCTCAAATATAACTCTCATCCACTGTAAATACCTGGATATACTGCCTGTCTCATCAAATATAACAATCTCATCCACTGTAAATACCTGGATATACTGCCTGTCTCATCAAATATAACAATCTCATCCACTGTAAATACCTGGATATACTGCCTGTCTCATCAAATATAACAATCTCATCCACTGTAAATACCTGGATATACTGCCTGTCTCATCAAATATAACAATCTTATCCACTGTAAATACCTGGATATACTGCATGTCTCATCAAATATAACAATCTCATCCACTGTAAATACCTGCATATACTGCCTGTCTCATCAAATATAACAATCTCATCCACTGTAAATACCTGGATATACTGCCTGTCTCATCAAATATAACAATCTCATCCACTGTAAATACCTGGATATACTGCCTGTCTCATGAAATATAACAATCTCATCCACTGTAAATACCTGGATATACTGCCTGTCTCATCAAATATAACAATCTCATCCACTGTAAATACCTGGATATACTGCCTGTCTCATCAAATATAACAATCTCATCCACTGTAAATACCTCGATATACTGCCTGTCTCATCAAATATAACAATCTCATCCACTGTAAATACCTGGATATACTGCCTGTCTCATCAAATATAACAATCTTATCCACTGTAAATACCTGGATATACTGCCTGTCTCATCAAATATAACAATCTCATCCACTGTAAATACCTGGATATACTGCCTGTCTCATCAAATATAACAATCTCATCCACTGTAAATACCTGCATATACTGCCTGTCTCATCAAATATAACAATCTCATCCACTGTAAATACCTGGATATACTGCCTGTCTCATCAAATATAACAATCTCATCCACTGTAAATACCTGGATATACTGCCTGTCTCATCAAATATAACAATCTCATCCACTGTAAATACCTGGATATACTGCCTGTCTCATCAAATATAACAATCTTATCCACTGTAAATACCTGGATATACTGCCTGTCTCATCAAATATAACAATCCTATCCACTGTAAATACCTGGATATACTGCCTGTCTCATCAAATATAACAATCTCATCCACTGTAAATACCTGGATATACTGCCTGTCTCATCAAATATAACAATCTCATCCACTGTAAATACCTGGATATACTGCCTGTCTCATCAAATATAACAATCTCATCCACTGTAAATACCTGGATATACTGCCTGTCTCATCAAATATAACAATCTCATCCACTGTAAATACCTGGATATACTGCCTGTCTCATCAAATATAACTATCTCATCCACTGTGAATACCTGGATATACTGCCTGTCTCATCAAATATAACAATCTCATCCACTGTAAATACCTGGATATACTGCCTGTCTCATCAAATATAACAATCTCATCAACTGTAAATACCTGGATATACTGCCTGTCTCATCAAATATAACTATCTCATCCACTGTAAATACCTGGATATACTGCCTGTCTCATCAAATATAACAATCTCATCAACTGTAAATACCTGGATATACTGCCTGTCTCATCAAATATAACTGTCTCATCCACTGTAAATACCTGGATATACTGCCTGTCTCATCAAATATAACAATCTCATCCACTGTAAATACCTGGATATACTGCCTGTCTCATCAAATATAACTATCTCATCCACTGTAAATACCTGGATATACTGCCTGTCTCATCAAATATAACTATCTCATCCACTGTAAATACCTGGATATACTGCCTGTCTCATCAAATATAACAATCTCATCCACTGTAAATACCTGGATATACTGCCTGTATCATCAAATATAACTATCTCATCCACTGTAAATACCTGGATATACTGCCTGTCTCATCAAATATAACTATCTCATCCACATTGAATATGACGGCAGCTCTGGCAATCTGTAAGTAAAAATCCAGTCTGTAGTGAAGGATACAATCACAACTGATATATTTATAATAATATCAAGAATCATCAGTTGACAACCTTAACAACTACTGGCTGCCATCAACAGTGTCTGTATTTGACAATAGTCGTGCAATTTATCTTTTTTTGTCCCATGTGTGTTACCATACAATGTTTGTCAGTGATCTTTACACTGAACTTATCACAAACTTATAGTAGGGATGTGTACTGGACATTAAAGTATCTCACTCAGTCAGTTGACACCAATATTTATAGATGCCTTCAAAGTTAACAAAAAGCAGGAGGGCAGAAAATGGATGTCTGTCGATTTCTGTTTGTGCGCTTCTGGTCTAATTTTGGAAGTGCTTGATTTTCGAGATGGATATGAAAATCATTAGCCATTTTAGTAGAGTGATTTCGAGATGAATGAAGACAGTTATCTGATTGGCTTGCACTTTACCAGGTTAGGGCGATCCCGCTGTCTAAAATGGAAGTAAAAAAGGTCGTTTTTGCTCAAGAACTTTTGATTCCTTCTTTAAACAATGCTTCAAAACTTCAGGCGCATTTTAATAATTTATCTATTGCTCCATGTCCTAAAATTAATTTGCCATTTGAAGAATCAGTCAATGTTGTTTAAACAGCGCCACAGATGTTTGGTCTATTATTATGCAAATTAGATGACAATTCATTTGTGTACTACCATTTGATGCGGATATATATGTCTGTGTGCGCCCTAAGAAGATTTTGCTGAATTAATCATGTGAACTGATCTATTGAGCAAAAACGGCCTTCTTCACCTCCATTTTATAGATCAGGATTTCCCTAACCTGCTTAGGACAGAACTGAGACGAGAAACCAATAAAAGATCAACCGGAACCACATTTCGACTCAAATACATGTATCGAGATTCTGTCCCAACCAATGCTATCCCTACAATATGAATTAAGCAGAACTTCATTGTGCATTTTTTGGGCAGTAAATCAACCCAGCAGAGTGGAAAGTCAGAAATCTCAGTTTGGGGTATCAGTAATTTTACCTGTCCTGCTAAGTATGTTCTAAGCTCTGGTGACTGAGCATTGTCCAGGATGGAACCAGGTAAAGCTATGGACACTGTGTAATCTCTCCCTGAAATCAAACATGGTGCACCAAAATATCATTTTGAAAATCAGTACAATTATTTGTAAAAACAATTTTAGGCATGGCCAGAGAGAGAGAGAGAGAGAGAATAAAGGTTGCATTCAACAATATTTCAGCTATATAGCGACGATCAAACACAATTCTAAGTATTCAAGTTAATAACTTAATAATCCAACACATCAAAACATACACACATTAAAACACCGATTTCTCTCAAATAACCTAAGACATGTAAGATACAGTCCTCTTTCACCTGACAAAAAAGGTCTTCTAAAGAAGTTGCTCGATAAAAAGAATCTCTTACAATCTTAAAATCTACACCATGCATGCTGCTCAACAGTTCCAATATTTGCACCCAACCCAGGGGTGTTATATAATATTTTCCTATTTGGTTATCATAACTGTTGTCAAGGTAATGTATACAGATTATGCACATGTTAAAACAAGGGTTTTATGTAACCCATTTGGGTTTAAATTTTAAATCAGGTTAGCTTAACCTCCAGACAACCCAGTTCAGCCATTCACCATATCATTCCTGCGTTTAGCCAGATAGGACATGTAACTTGTTCATAATCAAGTAATACCTGCAGATCTCTGTCATATCCTTAGGAATCTAAATTTTTTCCATACCATCATGTTATCTGCCAAATAGGACTGGTTTAACAAATTAAGTTAAGGATGTCCGCTGGTGGTTTTCAGCTTTGGCAGCCATTTTGCCTGTTTTTCCTATTGGGTTATATCCTTTTCTTAGGTTAAGAGATAGGAATTTCCTTTAAAAGCCTTCTAAAACTGCTACAGTACAAGGCAGAAATAACTTGCTCATAAATGCGAGTGAAACAAAACATTTTCGCGACTATAATTTATTAATCGCAGCCGGAAAACTCGCCTAAATCGCGCAAAAAAACAAAAACATAATCTCGACTGAAACGCGTCGACTGTACGCGTTTCAGTCGCGATTATGCTTTTGTTTTTTTGCGCGATTTAGGCGAGTTTTCCGGCTGCGATTAATAAATTATTGTCGCGCGAAAATGTTTTGTTTCACTCGCGTTTATGAGCAAGTTATTTCTGCCTTGTACTGTATCATAAAATCCTAATTCAAGCACCCTATTTTAATTCAACCTGAATGATTTTTAACCATTTTGTCAATGTTCTAATAAATTTGACTCCCTCCTTGATTTCATGGTGGAAAATTTCACTTCCTGTGATTGAAATTTCTTCCTATACCTAACTCTGACATCTTCAACCATTCTAACACCAATAACTGTACGAGAATAGCATGTACATACCAATTCTTTGTTTCAACTTTTCTTCTTCATCTGTCTGTTTCTTCTTCACCTGCCCCTCAATCTCCTTCTTCTTGACCTTTTCAAGTTGTTTGAGCAACTTCTTCTCTCTCCTTTTTTCTCTTTCTTCTTTCGCTGAAATGGGAAAGAGTATGGAGGGATTTTATTAATGTTCAGTAACTGATAGCTAACCATGCATGTAGTTCAGGAATTTCACTCAAATTAACTGTTTTTTTTTTTTTTTAGATTTTAATAAAATCGAGAATTTTTCTGAATATAAACTTAGGAATGTTAAAAAATCTTGTATTGCCAGGATTATTGTAAAATTGAAGGATATAAAAGTTGAGTTCTTGTCAGTATTTTAGTCACAAAACAAGAACACGAATTGAGTTTTTCATTGAATCATTCATTCTTTATTTTTTTTGAAAAATCATGACTAAAACTATTAATTCATGTCACTTACTCTTTCTCTTGATTTCCTTCCAATCCACATTTGTCTGTAAAATGAAACAAATATTGAAATGTTAGATCAGCTATGTGTACATGTAACAATTTGTACAGAATTAATTATAATTGATACTTTTTAAGTGTGTTAATTTTCTAAAAGAAAAATAAATGCATGCATGGAGACAAACAAAAGTATCATTTTTACATGATAGTCACTATGTCCCATATTACTGTAACACTTGTGTGAAACAAGTCAGCAGTTGGGCAGATTACTATTAATGTACCGGTATCATATTTGTATTCAGCATGGTACATGTAGTTAATGTCATGAATATTTTTGAAACTGATATACACAAAAGCAGATATGGTTGTCAGACCACCTCTTTATTTTTCAAAGTCACATCCTTAAGCTTCACTTAAAAGTTATTGACGACAAAAGTTATCATTTGTCTGATTTTAAACAAATATATTACAATTTGAGGACAGATACCCGGAACCATACGTATATGCAACCAGGTTGTTGATTTTCTGATTTCTCATTTGGTGTGAAAACGATGTCAGCAAACTACAGCGCAGCGTCACCATGTAATGATCGAAGAAGTTGTTATGCATTAATTCGTTAGCTCTCGTTAGGTTCAGGACTTTCACTTTCAGTTGCATGCCCAGGACATTTGTATGCATTTATCCAGACTTCAATAGACCAAGAGGTCTAGACTACACCATAGAGTCTTGATAAGACTTGATTGGACTAATTATTATGTCATAGCAAATTCAGTTATGCAAAGTGGGTTGCACTCCAGAATTCCTGGCAAAGAACTTACAGCAGCGCCCCCCCCCGCCCAGTTTGGAGAGGGCGGGGGCTCAGCCCCCCCCCCCCCGGTAAGTTTCAGTCCCTAGCTCAAGGGGTAAGGAAAACATTAAGGAGGGGAGGGACGCAGATCCTCCAAAATGTACATGCAACTGTTTCATACCCTTTTTCAAATTTCAAACTAAATATATATACTAGTAGTTTTCCTTGTACTTCATTTACTTTATAATACGAACAGACTGCAAAATATACTCTTCATTCGCCCTTTAATATAACTGTGTGCATTTTGACAACATACCCGACATTTAATCCCGAATTGTACGAGTACTTTGCAGTACCCATACCCCCGTCGAGAGCCTTTGAAATACGCAATCCTTTTTCTAGTTTGAAAAGAGATTCCTCAAGTTCAATCCTATCGTATGTTCCAACGAACTGGAATGCAAATTTATCTGAAATTTTGATGCATGCGACTTATGTGAATAAAGTTTTATCACATGAAAAAAAACCCTACATTATATGACATTGTTACCGGTCATATATTTGAGAAAAAAAAAAACATTATTACTCTACCCATACTGTATATATATTTTTCACTTGAGTATAAATAAAATGTATATGAATGTCATTCAAAATGGTTATTAATCCACGAAATAAAGGTTGAATAACGCGATCAGGGATCTTTCTCTATCATTTCAATATACCTTCAAGGTAAACATTCACGAGGGGGACCCATGCACTATCCCCTCAATATAAGATGGACATTCACCAGGAGGACCGTTATCCATCATCTCAGTATTAGTATACCTACATGTATAAGTTGAACATTCACCAGGAGGACCGTTATCTATCATCTCAGTATTAGTATACCTATAAGTTGAACATTCACCAGGAGGACCGTTATCTATCATCTCAGTATTAGTATACCTATAAGTTGAACATTCACCAGGAGGACCGTTATCTATCATCTCAGTATTAGTATACCTATAAGTCGTTTCGCTTGTACCATGACCTTCTGCTTGTACCGATACACATGCCGTCGATGTTACTTGTTGTGCGCCAGGGAAATTACACGGGAAATCCCCTAAAAGTTTGCAGGTCACGTAGCTTTGGCCTACTATTTTGTAGCTCACATTCGTCTCTCCCAACCTTCCAGATATACCGGTGGATCTCAAAATTCGTCTGTCACAACCTTCCAGACTGGTACCCATAAACTGCCTATGACCCGTTATCGCTAAAGCTTGTCAATCGGCCCAACGTCGGTTATTGGTCAGTTATTAATTATGTTATTTATATATATGTTCCTCCTATTAATGGAATAGGAAGAGACTATTTTTAATATTAATATTATAATTAATAACTGACCAACAAGAAGCGCACACTTATCTTATTATCCTCCGTATCTAGCTGCGAAAGATAAGCGAAAATATGTATATCAAAATAGTAAACACTGAGCTAAAAATGTTGAATTATTAGAAATGTCTTCTAAATATAATGAACATCGTTAAATGCTTGTATTCAGCTGTCATTTTTGTCGGAGGGCCTTTGGGAGGAACCGTTTTGTAATTGACAAAGTTAATGTACAGAAAATAAAGCTATATTGGGCACACGGTGACGGAGCTGATTAGCTGACGGAGCTGGCTGGGCTGATTAGTGTCCAGGATAATAGGAACTGTGGACACTCTCGTGTTCTGGCACATGAAGGCACCGTCGTGATATGACTGAGAAACTGTTGAAAACGATGTTAAATCCTTTCCACTCACTCTCTCTTATTTTGAGACAGAGACGGTCAATTATGGTCTTAGCCCTCCCAATCTCCTTACAATGTACTATCAATTATGGTCTTGACCCTCTCAATCTCCTTACAATGTACTGTCAATTATGGTCTTAGCCCTCCACGTTGTGCGGCTGAAATCGAAAAAATAAAATGTCCTAAAAATACTAATGTTTTAATGTGATGGCAAGAGAAAATATAAGTACACAATATGAGCTAGACGGCTTGTCACACTGTGCCCCATGTCCCACTGTACCCCAATCTCCCCTACTGTCAATAATGGTCTGGTCCCTCACTAAATTGCGAGGAGTATACAATTGAGACGAGTATACAATTGAGACGTATAAGAACAAACCCATCATTGTATTAATTCTATCACTACCGGTATCTACCAGAATATCATGTTACAGACGCGTATTATACTTTTAGGTTGCATTTTATTATAATTACCGTCAAGATTTCAACCTCATCGCCTGGTCCACGTGTCTCCAGTCTCTAAACTGCGATATACGCCCAATTTAAGACCCCGTTCTCATAACCGTCGAACCTTCACGTCACCTCTCATTTGATTTAACATGGTAAATCTACGTAAAAGAAGAGCACTGTGTCCCGGGTTGATGGGGGTCTACAGAGCAGCTGAACAAGAGTATAGTATATTGCTAGCATGGCAGGTATACATGTACATCACAAAAATACGCGGTATCCAAATGTTCAGTCATTTAATGGAGGAAATGATGATCGAAATGCCAAAGGAGAGAGTACAAACGAAGTGCAATTTCTTGGTGAGTATGTATTCCTCATTTAGCGCAAACAAAATCTCCCCAGTAATTTACCCAAAATACATGTACTTAAGTTTTATACGGTCTCTCCCAGTTAAATGTGATGTAAACAGATCAACTGCGAAAACAGCCGGCATTGAATAGTGTTTCTGTTGCGTCTGTTTCTGGCGTTTCGTGTACATTTTTAGCAAGGAGTTTTTAATATATATAAAGTAAATCTTGAACCAAAATAATATTTCGATGTAATATCACTTTGAAAACATTTCTATGCTCAAACATGATTACTGATTCTCGAAAGTCCATGTAGTTCTGTAGTATTCAATGTTGTAGCCCGGCAGTGTATAGTAGTTGGAAACATGGTAGCTCTGTTCGGTCCCTCAAATGGTAATGAATGTTGGCCTGATTTATAACAACTACAACTATGATCTGTCTGGTTTATATCGCCTTTAGCTGTATGGTAGTTTGTCTGTCACGTCTCGAGAGCAGAAACATTGGAAAATTATGAATGGAACTTTAGTCACCACAAACAAATTCAATCTAGGTAAACCAAGATGGTAAATCAGGGGAAAGTAGTATACCTGACCTTATAGCCCCAAATGACCTCTATGACCTTGGTCACATGACATGACGTCATCATTTGGTGCCAGCCGTTTTTGAGATCGGAGAGGCCCATGTAAAGTGGCATGTTAAAAAATAGGTGTATATTGGGCCAATACATGTATACTATGTTAAACGCAGTACATGTACTTTAAGGAGGGGTGGTTACAATGGGAGGGTTGTTTGTGGATGGATGAATGATTTTCAACAATGAATGGCCTTGAAATAGTAGAATAATGTTTAAGATAGGCTCACACAAGGGAGAGATACATGTATACGGTGTGTGTGTGTGAAGCTATGTGTTTAACTCGCAATACCCCCCCCCCCCTTCACATATGATAAAAAGGTAAAACGGTGTGTTTATAGTTCTATTTTTAAAATATATTAAGTTAAATATAATGGGTTTTGTATGTTTAAAAAGATCAAATGTATACTTCTAATTTGCAGGGATTTTTCCTAATGATTTTTTTAATGTATACTATTGGTCATGTGGGTGTTTCTGGTGTTATAAATTGGTTTGTGCTCGAAATTACAAGCGTCTGCTCCGTCATTCCTAATTCTGCCGTCGTCCAATAAATAATATCCGCGTCCATAATCCAAAGATCTATTCCATATTCCCATATAACAGTATTAGCACCAAATTCAAAAAGACAATCATAGTATACATAAACATAGGCTTGTTTCCTGCAAGAGAGAAGCGGTCATCAGTTTTCAATGATGCGGGCAAAAGTTAGAAGTTCCTCCTTCGCAGATCTGGTTGGGACTGTACTCTGAAATACGTCTCCATTTACAGTTTCAATATTACAATATTTCAGGTGTTTTGGAATTACACCATCTTAACATGGCAGTGTGGCTGACGTCACAGGAGCTACGAAGTAGAGTAGACATTAGAACTCCGACGCGCACTGAGCTCTTGGAAATCCTCCGCCCCAAGTTGAAATCCTGCCTGTATTAAGATGGGAACAGCCCAAGTCAGAATCATCGGTGATTTTCATCAAACATCACCTTCATCAAAGTAGATCAGGTCAGAACTTGCTGGTAACAGTCTCCTAATGCACCTTCATGCAAAAAAATCAAGGTTCTAATGTCATCGGTTATCCTTATTTTGTCGACGAAAGGATTCGAATGCACTCGCTGACTACCGGACAATTTGCAGATGGTAGCCTATACTTCGTAGGAATATATCGGCTTTTATATTACCTACTTTTGGTCCGTCGAAGTTTGCACTGGTATTCAGAAAATTTGTAAAGTTACCGATCCATGGATCACTTTTGCTTTGAACAGTTCACTGATACACGTAAACCTGAAGACGAGCGAATTGGAAGATCAGTAACACGGCTAGTATTTCCATGTTACCACAATGTTCTGGGAGCAACGACGGTTGAGTACGACCACTGGTTCGGAACGGTGACAATATAAACGCATTGCCCCTTACAGTCCTTACAGCCGGTTCTGTGGAATGATAGGCCCGTATGTTGAAATACATGTATAGTCTTCCAATACATGTATGTTATGTTAATCACACTACATGTATATAACAAAGAAGTGGATGGTTACAATGGAAGGTTATTAGGGGAGGGATGAATGCATTTAAAGAATGGATGGCCTTGAAAGTAGATGAATAATGTCTAACAGGTTCGCACAAGGGAGAGATATATGTATATGATGTGTGTGTGTGCGAAGCTGTGTATGAAGTTTAACCTGAACCCCCCCGCCTCCCCCTTTCCACTCAATTCACATGCTCGAATTTTAGGCTGCATGAAAAGTTAAAATAAAAAGGTAGGCTTAAATATAGATAGGGCAAGATTTGTCTCATTATCGAATGAATACATTGGACTTGTAGCGGGTCACTTTTACGGTAGCATACGGTGTTGGTTTTTCCTGTTTTAAATTGCTTGCGCATAATTAGATATTTCTCTTTCGGAAGATTTGACTGGACTTGGTTGGGGCTGCACTCTGAAATACGTCAGCTACATAGATTTCTTCATTTACAGTTTTAATATTACAATATTTTCGTTATTTTGGAATTACACTATCTTAATATAAGGGTTTTAATATTGTCTATACGTTTGATCCGGCGAAGTTTTAATTTTTTCAAAGTTACATGGAACACCTTCGCTCTGAACAATTCGCTATATGTACACCTGAAGACTACTGAGGTAGATCACTAACACGGCTAGTTTTTCCATGGTAGCCCCATGTTCTGTGGGCAATGGCGGATTAGTACGTCCGCTCGCTTGGAATGGTGCGGTAATAGAATGCGTTGCCCTTTACAGTCCCATGTATTTGGAATAAAGGCCCCTTAGATCAAATAGCGACAGAGCCTGAGTACATGTATAAACTCCGCATGGCCTCTTGACGACGAGTATCAAAAGCAGAAACACGGGAAGAACAAAACAAAAATGGAATATCTTAATCATGTAGAATAATATATGGTGTTGAAGTAGTCGACGACCGATATAAATTCCTGACTTAGTCCCCCTGGTCCTAACTAGGGTCTATTACCGATGACGAGCTATATCCTTATACCGGTAAATTTTAACGAAAGAATATTTTCTCGGAATTTTCTTGGGTTGAAAAAGTGGAAGCGGATAACTTCTAGCAAGCCAGTAGCCTCTACCCCTCGAGTATTGTATCGCAAGGATAAAAATCCGTAGCCATTCCATCGCGTCCGCTCTGTTTTACGAATCAGGCTTTGAAAATGTAACTGAATATCGGTTGTCATGTTCAATATGACATAGCTGTAACTGGAGGTGAAATTTCCTTCAGTAAATGGGTTCAGTGAATATCTACACAAACTTAATGTACCAGCCCTTCGATTTGATCCTATGTTACCCAATCCTCCCTATGGAAATTTTCATGATTGATAAATACTATCTGCGTGGAATGCGATTCAAGAAAGGTTTTTTTAATATGTTTAAAGCGGTGTGAAATGTGAGAAGAAGAATTGTTCCTGAACACATCCACGTTTAACCCGACATCTGCCCGATAATGTAATACGTGTACACATGCTATACGCTCAGAGCAGTGTTTCGGATATTTTCGGGCTATATCTATGATATATAAACATATCCCAGGCATATCCTCATCAGGGGGGGCCGTAGAAAACTCAAAATTCAATATATGACGTAGACCATATGCTTACTTCCGTACACCGCGCCTAATCCGTTGTAAGAGCTAAAAGCGCCCCCTCAAAGCTGAAAGGGTATAACAGAAAAGAAAAAAAAACCTAGGAGGTATCGGGCGTGTAAAATGTCGAAGACCTGTCTGTTAACGCTCAATCAAAATGGACTTTGTTCTATAGGATAATAAAACAGATCTCGACAGTTGTTCAGTCGGGAGTATATGGTACCTATCGGCGAAAAGATACACGTGTCTGGGAATCTGACATTATAGACCTCTGTATTTGTCGGACCATGATATGGAATGGCCGCGAAATCTAAAATTATAACCCCGTGTACGTCTCTGCATGGCGTGTATATACACCTCTTCGCCTCGTATCCTTTCTTGGATAGATAAGAAAAAGCATCAGTACCTCTAATTAAGCCCGTGAGGACTCATTTCGGTTTCATTTTCAGTAAGGAAAAAATATTTCGCCATGACTTAAGCTCCACAACTAACAATATTTATTATTTAGGAAAATGCTGAAGCACTTCCACTCGGACTGCGAGACAAAAGTAATTGCGAATTAGAAAGACTTATGTTTTTTTCGCGATAGATGAACAGAATGCGTCGCTTCTGTAAACGAAGCCATAACAAAGACAGCAATGTTGGTTGTTCTTTGCGAACTCAGTCAGACAAATCATGAAAGTTAAGAAAAACAAAATTCAAATACCGTGACAATCCGATAAATCCGACAGCAAAAGCCTTCTCGTCCTTTCCATTCAAACTTCAACAGTAGTGTATAAAGGCGAAATTTCGTAGCACTTCTGTTGATACGACGGGAAAATGGACGGAGGAAAAAGAGAAGAAAAATGGGAGAAGTTTGACCTATGATATTTGACCTCGGGTTACTCTGTCCACGTGGAGAAAGGACTTCGGTCAAGTGATGGGCTGTGTGAATGAAAAAATTATGAATTTTCCCGGATCGCTAAAAAGCGGAAAGAACAGGGGAAATTTCACTCAACTAGCTCTAGGTGGGGCAACATTGATCCTAATGGTCGGGAGGCTCTCGACGTGAAAGCAGAGCGAGTTTTAAAGAACGTCATCGACGTCCAATTATATTAGCATCGGATTCTGCATAGCCACGAAATATTAGACATCAGACTTATTCTCTCGAAAGAGAAACGATCAACACTCTGGAATAACGTCAGGGAATATAGGAACACTATTCTCTACCCGCCGACAACACCAGTCCTAAGGCGGTAACGCCAGTTAACGCTCGCCACCGTCAATATGAACGCCCGTTAACGCACGCCAAAGCACGCCAACGCCCGTCTTGACGCCCGTCGACGCCAGAGAGAGAGAGAGAGAGAGAGAGAGAGAGAGAGAGACCTCGCGTTTCGTAAAAGTTACCGCGCCGGATGTTACATCATACCTATAGGGTCGGTGAGCCGTTATGGGCATGTTTACAGGTCATTAAACTACAGAGTGACATTAGTCTGAAGCCCCCTCTTATCAGTGTACGATGCAAAAAACCCTCAATGTCGTACTTCAGCATCATTTTGGCCATCTTCGTCATCTTTTCGTTTTCTCAGTGTTCAATGAGAACCCATCGTTGATACGTTATACGTCAGAAGCACCGTCGTATATTTCCGTCATTTTTCTCCTTTATCTTTGTCCGAAAATAAGCAGTCATAGTTGTGCGTCAGACTCGCTTTCTGTCAGTGCGGGATACTCCAATGGCAGCATGTCCTTGAACAGCTGTTTTCGCATTTTGACAGCGTTTTTCAGAGCCTCCCTGGGGGGTAAACCCATATCTTCTTCCAAGTACCGCTTCGTTTTCATGATGGACCTATGATTATGATCTCTCTTCATTTCAATAGGAAATAAGTTATACTGTTCGTAGAGGGTCATAGCAGATTTTCTTATTCGAGGTAGCATGTCGATGTACGCCCGCTGTATTGCCTCTTCGTCCGGTCCCTCTGCCTCGATAGTCTCGGCGTGTGCATCAATAGCCTCATTCACAATGAGATCCCAAAATGACGGTTCGCTGCTGACCATATCTGAATCGTTCAAGTTCTCGCCTTCGCCGGTCGAGCTATCATTGTCCGCGTGGGAGGATGAGCTCCCATCCTGGGACGACCGAACACTGTCGGCGTCAGAGGGCGAACATTCATGGCCAGATAACACAGGTGACATTATAGCTTCTTTTCAGCTCGCATTTCCTGTGTCTCAGCATATCGTAGTACCTGGTGAACTTCCGATCACAAATAGAGCAAGTCATGTTGCCGTGTTGAACGACACCGGAGAACTGCGTTAGTCTTCAGACAGCGTTGCTTATATGGATGGGCATCAAAGAGAGAGGAATTTCGGCGTTAAAGAATTTGAGCGCATGCGCACTCGTCAGGAAGGGCGGTTGGACGATCGGTTATGCGTTTTGGCTTGATGTTAGGGCGTTAATGCGTCCAGATAGAACCTTAAGCTCTTGAGACGGCGTTAATGGGCGTTCAGATGAAGGGTGGCGTACGTTAACGGGTGTTAACGCCCGTCTTAACGTCCGCCAACGCCCGTCTTAACGCCCGCCAACCCTCGTCGACGCCTAGGTCTCTCTCTTTCCCCCTCTCTCTCTCTCTTCCTCTCTCTCACTCTCTCTCTCTGGCGTTGACGGGCGTCAAGACGGGCGTTGGCGTGCGTTAACGGGCGTTCATATTGACGGTGGCTGACGTTAAGACGGGCGTTAACACCCGTTAACGTACGCCACCCTTCATCTGACCGCCCATTAACGCCGTCTCAAGAGCTTAAGGTTCTATCTGAACGCATTAACGCCCTAACATAAAGCCATAACGCATAACCGATCGTCCAACCGCTCTTCCTGACGAGTGCGTATGCGCTCAGATTCTTTAACGCCGAAATTCCTCTCTCTTTGATGCCCATCCATATAAGCAACGCTGTCTGAAGACTAACGCAGTTCTCCGGTGTCGTTCAACACGGCAACATGACTTGCTCTATTTGTGATCGGAAGTTCACCAGGTACTACGATATGCTGAGACAGAAGAGAAATATTCACGGATATGAAGAGGCTGAAGGGGAAACTGAGGGCCTGTCCGCCGGTACGGATAATGAGGTGTTGTCACCTGGTACGGATAATGAGGTGTTGTCACCTGGTACGGATAATGAATGTTCGCCCTCTGACGCCGACAGTGTTCGGTCGTCCCAGGATGGGAGATCATCCTCCCACGCGGACAATGATAGCTCGACCGGTGAAGGCGAGAACTTGAACGATTCAGATATGGTCAGCAGCGAACCTTCATTTTGGGATCTCATTGTGAATGAGGCTATTGATGCACACGCCGAGACTATCGAGGCAGAGGGACCGGACGAAGAGGCAATACAGCGGGCGTACATCGACATGCTACCTCGAATAAGAAAATCTGCTATGACCCTCTACGAACAGTATAACTTATTTCCTATTGAAATGAAGAGAGATCATAATCATAGGCCCATCATGAAAACGAAGCGCTACCTGGAAGAAGATATGGGTTTACCCCCCAGGGGGGCTCTGAAAAACGCTGTCAAAATGCGAAAACAGCTGTTCAAGGACATGCTACCATTGGAGTATCCCGCACTGGTAGAATTACAACACATATAAGGGAAGTGGGAAGAGGTGCTGACATACTGACTGCGTCACATGACTTCACAGAATAGTCTTCTGGTTAACCTATTCTAAAGCACATACCAAGAATCTAACGATTCGTGATATGTGTTGTATCTCAGGTGCGCTTTTATTGTACCTGTTCATGTGGCAACTTGAATGATATGACCACACGGCCCCTAGCACCGGCATAAGCAGTATTAGATACAAATCTAGAGAGCTATGATGGAAATGCTCTGACAACTCGTATACTGGTAATTGGTGAGCTGTTTCGCTGTGACAACTCGTACATTGGAGATTGGGGAGCTGTATCATCTGACGCATAATGATGGCTGCTTATTTTCGGACAAGGATAAAGGAGAAAAAAGGACGTATAACGTATCAACGAAGGGCTCTCATTGGACATCGAGAACACGAAAAGATGACTTAGATGGCCGAAATGGTACTGATGTACGGGTTTTGCATCGTACCCCAATAAGAGGGGGCTTCAGACTAACGTCACCCTGTAGTTTAATGACCTGTAAACATGCCCATAGCGGCTCACCGACCATAGGTATGATGTAATATCTGGCGCAATAACTTTACGAAACGCAAGCTTTCTCTCTCTCTCTCTCTCTCTCTCTGACGTCGGCGGGCGTCAAGACGGGCGTTGGCGTGCGTTAACGGGCGTTCATACGGACGGTGACGGACGTTAACGGTCGTTACCGTGTTAGGACTGGTGTTGCCGCCGGATAGTGAATGGTGTTTCTATATCCGACCATTTTCCCTCCGCACTAACACAAGTGCTACGAAATTTCGCCTTTATACACTACTGTTGAAGTTTGAATGGAAAGGACGAGAAGGCTTTTGCTGTCGGATTTATCGGATTGTCACGGTATTTGAATTTTGTTTTTCTTAACTTTCATGATTTGTCTGACTGAGTTCGCAAAGAACAGCCAACATTGCTGTCTTTGTTATGGCTTCGTTTACAGAAGCGACGCATTCTATTCATCTATCGCGAAAAAACATAAATCTTTCTAATTCGCAATTACTTTTGCCTCGCAGTCCGAGTGGAAGTGCTTCAGCATTTTCCTAAATAATAAATATTGTTTGTGATGGCGCTTAAGTCATGGTGAAAGATGTTTTCCTTACTGAAAATGAATGAGTCATTACGGGCCTAATTAGAGGTACTGATGCTTTTTCTTATCTATCCAAAAAGGATACGAGGCGAAGAGGTGTATACACACGCCATGCAGAGATGTACACGGGGTTATAATTTTAGATTTCGCGGCCATTCCATATCATGGTCCGACAAATACAGAGGTCTATAATGTCAGATTCCCAGACACGTGTATCTTTTCGCCGATAGGTACCATATACTCCCGACTGAACAACTGTCGAGATCTGTTTTATTATCCTATAGAACCACGTCCATTTTAATTGAGCGTTAATAGACAGGTCTTCGACATTTTTTTTTTCTTTTCTGTTATACCCTTTCAGCTTTGAGGGGGCGCTTTTAGCTCTTACAATGGATTAGGCGAGGTGCACGGAAATACACATGTGGTGTTATAGGTCGTATATTGAATTTCGAGTTTTTTAAGGCCTCCCCTGATGAGGATATGCC
Organism: Hanleya hanleyi; assembly: GCA_036873755.1. Classification (NCBI taxonomy): domain Eukaryota; kingdom Metazoa; phylum Mollusca; class Polyplacophora; order Lepidopleurida; family Hanleyidae; genus Hanleya; species Hanleya hanleyi. The sequence goes on from JAVTVY010008380.1 coordinate 37,115, forward strand.
TGGGATATGTATATATCATAGATAGCCCGAAAATATCCGAAGCACTGCTCTGAGCGTACTTAACATGAGTACACCTATCACATTATCAGGCAGAGGTCGGGCTGAAACACGTCAGGAACCTGGCGTGTTCATGAAAACTTTTTCCTTGTTACATTTCACACAGCCTTAAATATCTAATGATTAACCCAGCATACCAGAACTTCACTCCGGATCAAAAGTAGGTAATATTAAAACCCCTATATTAAGATAGCGTAATTTCAAAATAACTATAATATTGTAATATTAAAACTGTAAATGGAGAAATCTATGTAGGTGGCGTATTTCAGAGTACAGCCCCAACCAGGTCCACTCAAAACTTCCGAAGATTTATTAATGGTCGATTGAATAGCTCCTAGTCGGGTCAAGGGCGAAGAGTGAACAAACATCATTGAGAACTGTTTCTCTCTTACAGATTACTAGTATTCCATTTATGGTTTGGGAATTTTTCAGGGTTGTCTATTGAATGCCGGGCCTGTTTAATATGTCCCCCGCATAGGAAGGACAGTCTAGTTCAAGGCCGGAGAATGCGAGTATTCTCTTTTCGGACAAGATAGCTTAATAATGCCATTATGACGTTTCACTCGTGGTACTCGCTGTGGCTCTAGCCCTCTAATTTCCATATAAAGAACGATTACAATACACGCAATCCCAAAAGTCCTATGACTCAAACCATTCCAGAGATATAGGCTTATTTCCGGTTGAATGACGTCATTATCATATTCCGATGAACGTCTTTGTTTTAAAGTATCCATTAACGAAAGTCCCACGCCTCTAACCCATACCGTTCGGGAGATATCGGCTATTTACGATTTTGATGACGTCACTTCCGTTTTGGCCGCCATTGTTTCAAAATCACCACAGTCTACGCATAACATCTTCGGGTACCTACTGACCAAGTTTCGTGAACCTAGGTCACCGGGGTCGAGGTCAAATTCTTGTGGAGCAAAACAATCAGGTCACCATGTTAAGAGATAGGAGAAAAATCGGCATATAGACTTCCTATACTACTTCCGCAGTTTTAGTTACGCTGCTGCCAAACTATGGAACGAGCTCCCTAATAGCATGAGAGCTGCTACCAGCTTGAATCAATTTACCAGGCTTATACAGTCATGGAATGGGAAAACATGCTCATGCATCGCTTGTTCCTGCCACTAACCTACATACTGTGTGCATATAGTCATCTTGTCCATCCGTGAACATATGTGGTGTAAAACTACTCGTTTGTATATGTACTTGTCCGACTACTTCTATGCTTTTATCGTATACTAATAGATAAATATGTTTGCATGCTAGTTTTTAAATGTATCACTTATGTCTTTAAGTTTTGTGATATATTCTTAACAAAAATAATGAATCCTCAATATATACGACTTTTATGTTGTCTACTAGAACATTATGTCTTAGCAAAGTATACCAGTTTTATCTAATCGCATGAATGTGCTGCAATTTGTTCTGCTTCGCCTATTGTTGTTTGTGTACATATATGTCCATGTCTTGTTTCTGTTATTGTTAATATGTTTTATAGACCACCAATGGCTCTCCAGAGCTAATGTGTTATGTTAAACACTCCGTCGTCTTTAAATAAAATTTGCTTGAACTTGATTAGGCACGAGCCTTTTCAAAATGCGGCGCCGTTAAATTTTGCCGATGGTACGAATCTCGCGCAGGCGAATACGAGTATAATATTCGATGCTTACAAAATACGAGATACTGTCAGACACTGTCCAAGGCTACTTGGTCGCTTTCCGAAACGACTCGTACCAAATCGCAACATTTTGGCGGAGAAGAACATGACATGGTTGCGTTGTAGACAGGTCTCGATTCATTTTGTTCTCTGCCGCATTTCGAGTGCAAGTGAGTGTTTATAATAACTAGTACTATTGGTGGTCTTCGAACCCGGAGATACCGGTGAGTTCCGATAGTGAGGATTGGGGCGAGTGAATGTAATTTTCTGGTCTGTTTCCGAAGTTGTCTGTGTGCTTCTTTTGGAAAATCATGCGGCATGAATCTGACACTATAATCAGTCATGTTACTTGACTATTCGAGAGCCAATAGGGCGAGTTAACATATTTATTCTCGAGAACCCACATGGCGAGTGAAAATATTTATCTTTGAGAGCTTACACGGATCTAATCTTCGAGACCCCGCAGACGAAATGTGATGAGACGAAATACCCGCCTGCATACTCATGCAACAGACTGGTATAACCAATTTAAAAATTCATTTTCCTCGTTGGCTTAAACTATATCACAAAACCGAAAGAAAGACTGGTACATTAACGCTGGTATATTAACGCTGAACGCAAGCGTATTAACTGGTATATTAAAGCTGAACAACGTAAAAACATCGTGAGTCGGACATGCAGCGTTGGTTGATGAAATACTTAACTGGCTTTCTCACGGTAGTAGTATACAAAGGGCAAACTGAGGTCCCTTGACCCCGGAAATTAGCATGTTTTGTGGAGGTCACGTGGAGGTAGCCACTCAGAAGCGCGTATTGTGTCACATGGGGTGTGAGTGAGTGCAAGTGTGGTGGATGGGTGGTGGGTTTAAGATGGCGGCTGTGGTGGATGGGTGGTGGGTTTAAGATGGCGGCTGTGGTGGATGGGTGGTGGGTTTAAGATGGCGGCCGGTGTGAGTGAGTGCAAGTGTGGTGGATGGGTGGTGGGTTTAAGATGGCGGCTGTGGTGGATGGGTGGTGGGTTTAAGATGGCGGCCGGTGTGAGTGAATGCAAGTGTGGTGGATGGGTGGTGGGTTTAAGATGGCGGCCGGTGTGAGTGAGTGCAAGATGTGAAAGATGTATTCATCCGCGGTCATGTCTGGCGGTGATTCGGTCGCGGGAAAAACCTTCCGCGGAGAAAAAGTAGTCCCTAGATAAAATGGTGCGATGGGGTCGAGTGAGGTATCAAAGTGAAGCTTAGGGGAGGGGGCATCTAATGGGCTGGGGGTGGGGTTGACATATCGGCCTTCTGCGCATGCGCGGTGGCCGAGGTGTATGAAAATAGCCTGCGCGGAGTATTATACAATCGGATAGCTGTTGTCGTGAAAAAAACAACAAGTTTAGTAATGTTTATATAGTTTATTACCCCAATGTTACATCATACCCAGGCTGGGGGGAGCCGCCCTGGGTATGTTTAGTATGTTCACAGCAAAACAAATTGAAGGGGTGTGAGTGAGTGCAAGTGTGGTGGATGGGTGGTGGGTTTAAGATGGCGGCCGGTGTGAGTGAGTGCAAGTGTGGTGGATGGGTGGTGGGTTTAAGATGGCGGCTGTGGTGGATGGGTGGTGGGTTTAAGATGGCGGCCGGTGTGAGTGAGTGCAAGTGTGGTGGAGGGGTGGTGGGTTTAAGATGGCGGCTGTGGTGGATGGGTGGTGGGTTTAAGATGGCGGCCGGTGTGAGTGAGTGCAAGTGTGGTGGATGGGTGGTGGGTTTAAGATGGCGGCCGGTGTGAGTGAGTGCAAGATGTGAAAGATGTATTCATCCGCGGTCATGTCTGGCGGTGATTCGGTCGCGGGAAAAACCTTCCGCGGAGAAAAAGTAGTCCCTAGATAAAATGGTCCGATGGGGTCGAGTGAGGTATCCAAGTGAAGCTTAGGGGAGGGGGCATCTAATGGGCTGGGGGTGGGGTTGACATATCGGCCTTCTGCGCATGCGCGGTGGCTATAGATTCGCGTTCATTTCTATTTCGTCAAGAAAAAATGTTTTGTAGAATATAGATTCGCGTTCATTTCTATTTCGTCAAGACAAAATTTTCATCTCGAAAATTGGCAGATTGAAATGTTCTCTCTCTCTCATTTTATGCCACGGTATCTATTTTTACAGCTGTCAACTGTTATGGTTTGGTCACAATGTTGCCATTTTCTCCCCTATATTTAGCGTCCACAAAAAGAAGAGTATATTACAGCAATTATGTTCAAGAAAACACCCCGCTAGAAAATTGTCTTCAAATTGTCTGTTGTTGTGGGAGTATAAAAAAATCCTGGTCAACAGGGGCGCGTATATTTCGTGCGACGCTATGTTGCCAATGCATTGAAATTTGAATAGGTTGTCTGCATGGGTTTCAACGCAAGTATAGTACTAAAGTCTAGCTTACCTGATAAAAGAGTTTAGTCCAGATGTATACCTATATTCCATACTCTCGGGCGTTTGATGTATATCTGGGGGCTGTTTTTTTTTAGGTGGGTATAACACACCATGAAGCCTTCATCACGATGCATTCGTATCCTAAAAAAATATGGGTATCACCACGAATCTCATTCCATATATATATTTTTTCGAAATTCACAGATATTTCCATCGGTAAATCCGGTGTTCAGTATACCACATGGATGAAATGAACGCACTAAACTATGAAGCTAATGATTTTGGTCATCGAGTATCAACTATTCAGATATTACGGAAAGTACTGTTGTTATAAGGTATTGTTTGTTATATATCAGACACGATCAGCTGATATATGTAAACAAACGATCTATATTTAGACCCTCACGTGATCTGCTACGTTGCAGCACGCGCTCTTTGATCTTGGCGTTCCGCCGCCGTACAAGAAGCTCAAATTGAGACGGAGAATTTCGTTACCATTACCAGTAAATTGTAAGTTTATTGCGGAAAGAATTTATATTGCATAAATTCCTGCGGGAAATAGGAAGTACACATATAAGAGAATATTGTCTTGACGTAAAAAGTTTGGACATTTCATATTTACGGAGATATGGATTTTTATAACTGAGCCGGTTTTTCGTGTAAACCATCGTAGCGAAAAGGGAAACGGCTGTCATCTTCGTTTTGCTATGTCACAAAAAGTGCTCGAATTACTTATTTCTAAATTATTTCATCACGAATCCAACTATGGTTAGCAAGTATACATATTTTACGATATAGTCAATAACTGTCAGCACATAAGACGTTCTGGTTGATGAGATCTGAATTTTTGAAGTTTGGCAATTTTCTGACTTCGAGCTTCGAATACCCGCCGCCATATTTGTTGGAAGCCGGTGTTCCTGTGTAGTTTTGTTAAAAAAGGCGGCATGCGGAAAAACCCCAGACAAACAAGTCTATACACGTCCAAAGGTCACGCCTCATTCACCCACACCCCCATATAGTCCACGCGGAGCGAATTGGTGAAATTTTTGAAAAAGTACTGTGACAGAAATTGATGTGACGGAAATAATACTTCTATGAATAGGGCGAAAATTTATCTGAGATAATTTTTCTGTCATAATTAATTCTTGGTCGAGTATCAACTATTCAGATATTACGGAAAGTACTGTTGTTATAAGGTATTCTTTGTTATATATCAGACACGATCAGCTGATATTTGTAAACAAACGATCTATATTTAGACCCTCACGTGATCTGTTACGTCGCAGCATGCGCTCTTTGATCTTGACGTTCCGCCGCCGTACAGGAAGCTCAAATTGAGACGGAGAATTTCGTTACCATTGCCAGTAAATTGTAAGTTTATTGCGGAAAGAATTGATATTGCATAAATTCCTGCGGGAAATAGGAAGTACACATATAAGAGAATATTGTCCTGACGTAAAAAGTTGGGACATTTCATATTTACGGAGATATGGATTTTTATAACTGAGCCGGTTTTTCGTGCAAACCATCGCAGCGAAAAGGGAAACGGCTGTCATCTTCGTTTTGCTATGTCACAAAAAGTGCTCGAATTACTTATTTCCAAATGATTTCATGACGAATCCAACTAAGGTTAGCAAGCATACATATCTTACGATATTGTCATGAACTGCCAGCCCATAAGACGTTCTGGTTGATGAGATCTGAATTTAAGTGTTGTAGCATGTTATTATGACCAGTCTATGATCGAGTGCCACCCCAGTGTCGAGCATTTACATCGTCCAGTTTGCACCAGCAAAAGAAAAATTACGAACGTTCATCGAACGTATGTTGAGCGGCATCGGGGCACCTTCATGTGGTCTCCCGCGGTATATGAATGACTTAGATATGAATGCATGAATTAGTTTGATATAATTTTGTTGGGTATGAACGATTTAAAGTGGAAACATTCCGTACAGGTCTGTTATATGTAACAAACGCTAAGAAAAATGGCTGCTCAAGGTCAATTTCCCCGGCTTGCCCGGATAATAACTCCGTTCAAACCACAGCCCCATCTATACGCTTTGATGCAAGGGAGACAACTCGGACTAGACCAATTCCCAGGCGAAGATGATGTCCCGCTATATTTGGCCTGTATGGGGTATAGGGGTGGTCGTTTTTTTTATGGCTTTTACTATGAGCTATGAGGTTGATCATGTAGAATACGATGGAAAAACTATGAAAGTACCGGGTAGGCTTGTATATAGATCCATATAGACCCATATACACTCATATACTGGGATATTAGTATGTATAAATCCATACGGGGTGGACATGTTGGAGTCTAGGTGGAGCACTAGTGGCCCGATTGGGTAGAGTGAGGTCTTATTTTAAAGCTCTCGAGGAAATAAATAAATAAATAAATAAATAAATAAATAATAAAAAAAAAATCAAAAAATCGGCGAGTAGTAGACGAAGGGAAAATTGGGAAGTACTGACCATGCCCCAGAATACTTCATATGCATATCACGGCCTTAAGGCCTATGTAAGATGTAATCTACTTCACAGTTTAGTAGTATAAAAAGCGCAAGTCCTATTGACCTTGCCCCTTCCAAAGAAATAAAATCGGCTCTATTTTACAGGAGTATATACGCAGGTCACGTGGGTTGTGACGTCACTTCCGGGTTTTCACTAAAAACTACCTCCAAACATAGAAGAGTTCCAATTTTTCCCCTTAGACATCCGTATGTTCATCCTCCAAACCCACAAGAGTTCCAATGTTCAACCGCCGGGGTGTTTTCCCGCCCCAGCCCCCGCAGCGCGCGCGCGCGCGTCATCCCGCGTCATCCCCGGCAGTGCGCGCGCGCGGACGCGGGTCAAAAGGTCAAAGGGTCACCTCCAGGTCAGACGGTCCAATGTCCAATGAGACAATGTTGCGGCATCGCTATAGTCAGAGCTTGAGCACAAAAAAAGGGGATTCTAGATGAACCTGGGAAAGATGGGCAGGTCCATTTGGACCAATCAGCGGTCGAGAAAAAGAGCCAATCAGCGGTCGAGAAAAAGAACCAATCAGCGGTCGAACAATCAGCCAATCGAATTGGGGTACTCACGGTGTGCTTTCGCTGACGTCCGCGCCTACATCTGGGTTCTTGTATACCCGGGTAATGTTTTCTGGACATGGATGGGTTACCTTTTGCTCCATTCTAGGCCACTGATTGGCTAATACGGTGTTCAAAACCACTTTCATGCATTATGCTCATAGAACTTATAGTCATAATCTATACGTGTTGGACGAGTCTCTTCACTCACCGTATACACGTACCTCAATGAAATGCCCGCTCAAACCTAGACCAAAGACACGTACTTGGTCTGTAGGCTGATTTCATTGGCTCTCTATTTTTACTATAGTGCTCTTGCATTCTAACCTTGATGGGTTACCTAGAACTTATAGTCATCAACATAATCTATACGTGTTGGACGAGTCTTTTCACTCACCGTATACACGTACCTCAATGAAATGCCCGCTCAAACCTAGACCAAAAACACGTACTTGGTCTGTAGGCTGATTTCATTGGCTCTCTATTTTTTACTATAGTGCTCTTGCATTCTAAACTTGATGGGTTACATTTTGGCCCCATCCTACACCACTGATTTCAGTTTGACTGAATCTCCACATTGGGCATTGATGCATTAGGAATAAAACACACAAGACAGGGTTTTTTGGTGAGATCTCATTTGTTTTTATTCAGTGAACAACAACAACGTGAGAACAACCACGTGAAAACTGAAGCCCAGAACAAGGGGCTTGTCACTAACTTAAGCCCAGAACGGGGCTTGTACATTGAAATGATGGGCGGCCCAGTCATAGACGAGTACATCGCGGTCCTCGGCCTGGGGGTACTCGTCAAACATCTGTACGATGGTAGATAAGGGTCTTCCCCGGCATCGATGGTACAAGTAAAACAAGCAATATTGTCCGCACACGCCACTGGTCAGGCTTTGCAACGTTTGACTGTTCCAACACCACGTCTCTGTGCCTTGATCCATGAAGTCTGTTAAATCGGGATGGATGGGTGGCAGGCCGTACGGGTCAAAGTATTCGCCCTGCTGTTCTGTCAAGTACACGGCCACCCAGTGTTCACCGGGTCGATCCATCGGGTCCGTGTTGAGAACGTATGCAGCAGGATACATGCGGTCTACTGGGAACACATCTCGGGCGAACACCCCTTGAAAGACCCTACGTGTCTCTGGGTCATTCTCCAGCACGATGGTTATCTGGTCTGTATCCATGTTAGGTGGAGAAGTCACACAGGACGTTGCGCGCCTTGTCCACTTGAATGATGTTGTCAAACTCGGCGTAGCAGATCACATTGACGGTGGTCGCCAGGGCTCGTGCAAAGTGGATTTCCAACCGTAAGTTGCCTTGCTTGGTCAGGGCCAGCTGATGGTCGTTCTCTAAGGTGGGGTCAGATCGAAACAGAACAACGTGTATCCGTTCCCGTAGTCCTCCCGACTGATCATATTCCCTTCGTCCTGGTTTATTTGACCGGTGGCTGTAAACAGGCTCTGATCGGCTCGAATGAAATTCCTCCGCCCAAAGTTCGGGGTTAAGGCCGTGGCTGGCACCTGTTGTCCATCCACATGCAGGGCCACAAAATTGATGCCGAAATGTTGAAAGTCAAACGGATTCTCTGGGTAGGCTCCGCTGAAACTGGTATTTTCCACAGGCCAGGATCAATCGCTTGGGTAGTTCCCCCAGGAACAGGTTTTCTTTGTTTCTTTGCCCATATTTCCAGCAGGCACAGAGAACACTTTGGTTTGTACACGTCGGATAGGGTACTGGGCTGGTTTTGTTTCCAAGGCTTTCATGTGTCCCAATTGAACGGCTGGATTCGGTTTCACTTTTCGGACATGCAGGACTGCGTCTTGGATGACAATCTTATAGTCCGCTGCATGCCCCTCTACGTTAGTGGCCATCAAGGCGAAGGTCGGAGGCGCCCGTATCAGTCGGATTTTGATGAGGATCTTGTTCAAGAGGTACCGGTCTTGCATGAACATGTCTGCATGCAGTCGACCCATCATATCCACCGAGGCACTGTTCGCAGTGAAAGCCTTCCGTTTGTTATATCCCCCATTGTCCGCCGTGTCCATGTGCTCGGGCGTGCCCTTGTAGAATAAAGCGGTTGTCAGCTGAGATTTTTTAGCCTCTCGGCCATACGACAACAG
>JAVTVY010008381.1:0-45472 GCA_036873755.1 Hanleya hanleyi
ATCCAGTCCCAAGTGGGATTACTGCTGGATAGGCCAGTCCCGTCCAGGATTACTGCTGGATAGGCGAGTCTCGTATGGGATTACTGCTGGATAGGTCAGTCCCGTGTGGGATTACTGCTGCATAAGCAGTCCAGTGTGGGATTACTGCTGCATACGAAAATCCCGTGTTGGATTACTACTGAGAGGCCAGTCCCGTGTGGGATTACTGCTGCATAAGCAGTCCAGTGTGGGATTACTGCTGCATACGAAAATCCCGTGTTGGATTACTACCGAGAGGCCAGTCCCGTGTGGGATTACTGCGGGATAGGCTAATCCTGTGTGGGATTACAGCGGGATAGGTCAGCCCCAAGTGGGATTACTGCCAGATAGGTCAATCCCCTTGGGATTACTGCCAGATAGGTCAAACCCCTTGGGATTACTGCTGCATGGAGCAGTCCAGTGTGAGATTACTGCTGGATAGGTCAGGCCCATGCGAGATTACTGCAGGATGGGTCAGTCCTCTAGGATTACTGCTGGATGGGCCAGTCTCGTGTGTTGCTGGATAGATCAGTCCGATGTGGGATTACTGCTGGATAGTTCAGTCCCATGTGGGATTACTGTTGGATAGGCCAGTCCCGTCTGGGAATACTGCTGGATAGGCGAGTCTCGTATGAGATTACTGCAGGATAGATCAATCCCATGTAGGATTACTGCTGCATAGACAGTCCAGTATGGGATTACTGCTGCATACGGTAATCCCGTGTGGGATTAATGCTGGATAGGCTGACCCTATGCGGGATTACAGCGGGACAGGTCAGTCCCATGTAGGATTATGACTGGATATGTCAGTGCGGTGTGGGATTACTGCTGCATATTGCAGTCCTGTGCGAGATTACTTCTGGATAGGCCAGTCCATTGCGAGATTACAGCTGGATAGGCCAGTCCTGTGTGGGATTACTGCCGGATAGGCCAGTCCCGTGTGAGATTACTGCTGGATAGGCCACTCCGGTCTGAGATTACTACTGGATAGTTGAGTCCATATGAGACTACTGCTGGAAAGGTCAGTGCTATTGGGGATTACTGCTGGATAGGTCAGTCCCGTGTGGGATTACGGTTGGATAGGTCTGACCTAGGAAAACATGAGACATGCTCACCAAATTTCATAATCATCCCACAAAAGGTTCAGCAAACTTTCAATGTACAGAACTATATGCAAATTTTTGCCCAACAGCAATCGTATCAATGGAAAAGTACAAATTCTAAACTGCGATAGCACATGCATACCCTCGAATCATATTAAACTAGGGTGGCAAGTGTCAAACTCATCCCATAAAACCTGAAAGCTTTAACAACTTTCCATGCACAGATGCACATGTGTATGTACATGTATGTACATTATCATTGGCAGATTACTCAGACAAAACCTTCATAATTTGAACAAAAATTAATGTTTCATCTCCTAAATAGCGCGAAGACATCCTCTAATCATATGAATTATTTGTACCAAGTTTCATAATGATCCAATGAAACCTGACAAATTCAGACAACTTTTCAGTGCATTTTTGTCTAACAAAAAAAAAACCCATATAATTGGCAAATTACTAAGTCCAAAACCTCAAAATTTGGACACAAATTATATTTCATCTCATAAATAGCACAGGCACATCATCCAATCATAAGAAACATGTGTACCAAGTTTCGTAATCATCCGTTGACAGCTGACAACTGCAGCAAACATTCTATGCACATGTACATGTGTACATGTAGAGGCCTATATATACAATTCTGCTAAACACAAAACCATAATTTGGACAAAAGTTAATATTTCATCTCAAAAATAGCACAGGCACATCCTCTAATCATAAGAAACATGTGTACCAAATTTCATAATCATCCAATGACAGCTGACAACTGCAGCAAACTTTCTCAGTACAGAAGCACTTCAGCTAAACGCAAAACTTTATCATAGGGATTTCAACATTGGAGCACCCATATAATCCCCAGGGGTAGTACCCTCAGGTGGAATACCCATCTCCATATTTTTTTTATTTTTTGAAAATATTTTTTCTGAATTTTCTAGATTTTTTTCTTAATTTGCTAAACCAAAAACCTTATCATTTCCAGGCTGGGGACACCGACACCGCCACCACCACCACTGACGACGACATCCTCTTCCCCCCCTCACAATATCTCCTCTTTACTTCGTAAGGCGAGATAAAAACAACTCCCAGAAATGCACACCTTCAAACCTCACATATTTATCTTATTATATGCTGGATACATCTAAGGCATATGAAAAGGGCATGTAACTCCTTCATATATGATGCACAATTCAAGCAAAATCAGTTTGGTGACCTGGATTTCCCGCAGAGCCATGTTGTTTACACTGTTTGCATGTGGTTGTATGATTAACTCAGATTAAGACCAGATGAGCTAAGTAGTATATAAAGGGCAAATTGGAGCCGATTAAGAGGCAGGTAACTCTGTTTGAACAATTCCTGGTTATCTCCCCTGATACAAATGATGCGCAGGGGTCAATGGTCACTTCCGGTACATGTATATATTACTGAGCTATACAAGTTCGATCCGCGAATCCAATTACTTTAGCTCACGCACCGAATGAGTCCTACACGAGCCAGTGCTGATCCAAAATTGATTCAAATGTTCAATTTTATTTTTGTTCATCTACCTTGATGAGTCTTTTGTACAGCAGTGAGCCATTAATATCAACAAACTGAGAAAAGATATCAAGAATTTGAGCACTGTCTTTCACTGGATCAAGGGTCGAGTTAAAAACTTTTGGATCATTCAAGTTAAGTTGACTATTTTTGGATCATCCAGCTTTTAAGAACGTGATCCCAGAATTTTCAATTATTGTTGGATTACTACTGGATCAATGTTTTTAATCTGACTTCTTTCATGTAACATGTTTTGAAAAAATGAGTTGTCGCCTTAGTTTTGCTGTCTGGTTGAAAAGCTAACAAGAAAAGGGAGATTGGAATGTGCTGGAACATTTGTTGCTTTCTTACAAAACATCTCATCTGTTATAGTCCTGTAGAATAACCTTAAATCCCCAGCTCAACCTTCTTAAAGATGTTCGCTGACGGTAAATTAAAGTAATTAAACTTTTGAATAATGTGGGGTGTTACATTCATAATTGTGTAATAGGTTAAAACGAAGTAAATGACGTCACTTCCGCCAAAGGTGGATGCTCGTGGTAAGCATATCCCGCATTAAATGCTCAGTTGTGTTATTACTGGATAATATCATAACTAACTTTTATTGTGTTTCGCTAACTTAGTAAGTGTCCATTAATTTCTGAAAAAATTGTGACAGTCGCGAGCCTGAGTTCTTTTCAGGACACAATCAAACGACGATACCCACGTGACCAGCTCAGACGGTTGAAAAGTGCTCGTCTCAGAAGGCAGTTTACGTTCTCAAAAATCATTTGGTCATGAATGTGGTTTGGTACATTTCACGTGAAGTGGGAGGAGTGGTAATCAAAAACATCAGTGTGTAGTTCCAGGCTAAAGTACAAGAAGGTCAGTTTTTCAGGGGCGAACTGAACCTGTTTAACCTGGAACGTAATGGGACAAAACTATACTTCATTGTTACCTACAGATGTGACATAAAGACGGAGCTTGCTGATTCATATTTCATTCAGTCATCTATGTTTGGCAATATAATCTAATTGGAATAATCAGTATCGATGAAAATGCTGAGCAACTCGTGAGTTTCATACACATGGGGCCCTTTAGGGGAATCCTAGACGATAAACCCGAAATAGGTGTCATTTTTTATCAAAGTTTGTGTATTCCACCTGAGATATGGTGTTCTAAATCCACGGCGATCTATGAATCTCCAACGAAACGTCAGCTCCACAGCAATAAAGAAGTTGTTATCCATAGAATAGCATTGTGTTAAGATACATAAAATTTGACAACTACGTTATTAGATTAATCTACTACAGGCATGGTTACATGCAAGCGTAGCTGCGCTCACGCTAAGCATACTCTCGGGTAGACTTGAAAGTTACGCAATAACTTACGTCTTTACGTAAATTTAAAGGCTTTGTGACACGGGTCGGCGTAGCTACGCTCACGCTAAGAAGGACTTACGTACGGACTTAGGCTTACGCACAGTTCGTGCAACGGTCCCCAGGACTGTGCAAAATGGGCTAATCGGTACAGTGCGTATGGTGGATAATATTGTTACCTTATTCTGGAGAAATGGTACCAAACCGAAACAATTAGATTTCCCGTATCCAGTTGGAAGGCACACAAATGTGTTTGAGCCGGACAACGTGTGTGCAATTGCTTGGATTTGCTCTTCCTTCAAATTATACCCCAAACGTCTTTTACACCTGTCTTCATATCGTTTCACAATTTCCTCTCTGGACATATTGATAACTACTGGAGGTCACACACGACGGTGTATATGGCGAAAGATAGGGCAGTGTTTTTCTTTATATATGGTGAGAAATACAACGGTCATTGAGGAATTGTGAACGAATGTGTGAAGGAAAAGCTGGAGAAATCCGTGCTGTCTTTATTCCATTGTACCAGTTTGATCGCAACACGGCCGTTTAATTGTTCCATTGTACCAGTTTGATCGCAACACGGCCGTTTAATTGTTATTCAATGATACTCTGTAACGTAATATGATAATTTCAGAAGGCCCCTTGGTGGCCCAGGGAGTTCCCCCAAACATTGCGTACGATGCGAGCAGTTTAGTGAGCACGTGATATACCCATATAAGGATAAGGGTCAAAGTCCTTTCTTTTGTCGCCATATTGCGAGGGAAGATTGTTCGCACGGAGAAGAGTCTCCAGATAAAGAAGGTGCATCCTCGTGTTATTGGACGTGTCAGACTTGGAAATTATGTGATATGTATGCAGTATGTATTGGTATTTGAAATTATCAAGGTGAGTGGGCAGGGAAATTCTTTATTTTTTCATATTGGGCCGTTTTTGCCGCTGATATGTTGGCGGTGGTAATTCGAGTTGTGTTTACTATGAAGGCCTACGGGACTACCATGGCTTGTCAGTAAACAACAGCATATTAAAAGAGAAAGCCTGGTGTCACGTTATACTGGACTACGTTAGAGGATGCTGATGAAGGGAAATGCTAGATATAACAGCACTTGGTATAATTACTAAAAATAACTCGAACCCCCGGACGTGGGAGGAGTAAAGTATTCGAGCCAGCAGTAGTCATAGTAAGCCATCAATGAAGTTGACCTAGTTAGGATTTATGAATGAAATTTTCAAAAATTCACACAAATTCCACCGTTTGTCCTCTCCCAATCTTCCCTGACCTGTCCGCAATAGAGTACCGTGTGTATTTTTCATAAAAATGATTGCAACGTGACCAAAAATGTCATTTTCAAAAACCCTTTGTTCTCAACATCGCCATGTACGGAATGCAGCAAAATACCACTCCCATGCCATCTTCGCAGAGTTGCCGTACCGTAAATACATGTCTACTCAGCGGAATTGAAATATTTTCCACTAATATTCATTCATAACTCACCGGCAAATCAACGAGGAATATCCCGCTGTGAACATCAACCCTGTATTTTCCCTTCCGTTTTGTGCGGTCTGCATTCGGCTAACGTGACAACTAGAGCGCGAATGAGGTCAGTGGCGGGCAGATAAACAACACCTCAGGCGTGAGCTCAGCTGATAATCGGGGTGAATGAAAACAGCCAATCATCGCCCAAAACAACGGTTCTTAGGAATAATTATTAAGGGGCCCCACGGGGGGGGGGGGGGGGGATAGGAATAGATTGCAATTTTCAGAATGACACTGACTTCGTTATTGTCCTTCACTCCATTATTGTCGCCGGCACGGAAAATTCCATCAGTTAACACTCCAAAACACTCCAACAGACCCTCGTTTCTCCCGCCTTTCTTCCTTGACACAATCATGTGACAATGATCAGTAATTCATTTCATCCAAATGTTCTTTTTCAGATACCACAACCATGACGCAGGAACGAAATACTTGGGCTATCCTACGTCTACACCACTGTGGGGATAAAGTACGACACCCATACCGCACTCCTTCGGCATATAACAGGAAGCGCCTCGTCAATGACAGCATGTTTTTTTCAATATAAATATATATACTTCTTTTTATTTCTTTATTTATTTATTTATTTATTTATTTATTTATTTATTTATTGTTATTGTTATTCTTTGCTCCGTGTGGGCGCTTGAAAGGAAATAAAGTCTGTATTGTGTATTCCACACTTCTAACTTTCTTTTTCTCACTTGTATCATCGAGAAATGTTAAGCTGTATAATAGCTTGTGATCTCCTTTACCCCCCGTCGTCGTCGTCAATCAAGTAAACTAAATTTCCCCAGGTCCTTGTATTCACCCTGTCTCTAATGTTTATAGTCGCAATTTACCCCTGTTGTTGGAAAAAAAAACAGACCCACCACATGGTAATATTGACAAAGAAAACACTGTCTAATCCACGGAAGTGGCAACCTCACACCACTACTGCTTAGAATAATCCCACCCGAATGAAACGAACATGCAGTCGGCCCAATGCAATGATGAATATTCATTGGCTGTCTCATGCATATGCATTATACGCATGCGTGCAAACTGTTCAATATCCAGTCAGAATTTCGGATCTATATATGGTTTCACCCCCTTTCTCATTGCTTTCGGAAACCAGGTGGGAGGATTAAATATATCTTCCAAATACACTCCCTCGTGTCGTGCTTGCGTAGCTCAGTCGATAGAGCGGAAGCGTATGGTCCAGAGTGTGTGGTTGGCGTGTTCGATCCTACCCCGTGTCGTCATTGAACGGTAATGTACTTGTACTGTATTTCCTTGTACTAACCCATGTGTAATAAAATAAATAAATGCCAAATAAATGTACATTCGTCTACAGGGGAAACGGGATTGCGGTACGTGATGAATGAGGAGGGAACAATGATACGGAAGTGTACGGTAAGGCAGTTTCGTCAAATTTCACTCTATAACTTTTTATACCCCAAAATAAATCCTAGCCCCACTTATTACTCAGGCCCCCAAAAAATATCGCCCTTTTTAGAATGTGTTTTAATCCACCAATGGGAATAGAGGAGATCACGTGGTCGTGAGAATAAATTGGCATGAATGAAATGCCGTCACTAGAATACTACGCCTGGCTCGAATTCTTTACTTCTCCCAGGTTAAGAGATAGGGGTTTTCTTTAAAACTTTCTAGCCGAGAATTTTGCGCGGCAACATCCATCCAATTTGATAAATGTTGATAGACAATGTGATTATCTTCAAACAATTAGAATATAGAAGTTGAATATTATCCATATGATTTTTTTTTCATGAATATGCTTCAAAATCAGGGCTATCCCCCATGTTAACCAGAGTTATCCCCCATGTTAACCAGAGTTATCCCCCATGTTTTCTGGGTTTGTCAAGTGCAGCATGGGTCAGTGTATTTGACAATGTCTACAGCAAAAATTTGAACAGGAGCATATACTTTTTTTTTTTCTCGTATCACACAATTATGAATGCAACAACGCACATTATTCAATAGGTTAATTACTTTGATTTACCACCACGGACATTCATAAGAAGCTTGAACTGTGGATTTAAGGTTACTCTACAGGACTATAATTGCTGAGATGTTTTGCAAGAAAGTGAACAATGACTCAGCGAACTCCAATCTTCCCTATTTGATGAACCTATAATGTAGATAATTATATATTCATGTTACCGGTACTATTTTCTTGTTAGTTAAGCTTATACCAACCAGACAGCAAGCAACATGTTACACGACAGATGCCAGATTAAAAACATTGACCCAGTAGTGAGCCAACATTAATTGGAAATTCGGGGACCACTTTATTAAAAGCTGGATGATCCAAAAATAATTGACTTAACTCGAATGATCCAAAATAGTTTTTAACTTGACCCATGATCCAGTGAAAGACAGTGCTTGGCTCAATTTGTTGGTATTAATGACTCACTGCTGGACCAAAGACTCATCACTGTAGATCAACAAAAATCAAATTGAACACTTGAATCGATTCTGGATCAGCACATGCTCATGTAGGACTCATTCTGTGCTTGAGCTAAAGTAATTGGATTCGCGGATCGAATTCGCATAGCTAGTCTGGTCTTACTCTGAGTTAATCATATAGCCCCATGCAAACAGTGTAAACAGCATCGCTCTGCGGGAAATCCAGGTCGCCAAACTGATTTTGCTTGAATTCTGCATCATATATTAAGGAGTTACATGCCCCTTCCATATGTCTTGGATATATCCAGCATATAATACAATAAGATAAATGTCTGAGGTTTGAAGTTATGTGTTTCGGGGAGTTGTTTTCTTATTTAGTTTGAGAATGACGAATGACACGGCTACAATAGTAAGCTTGTACAGGATTTTCAGTGATAACATTTTATACTTTTTTCACATTTTAGGTCGTGTGACCCCAAACTACATGTAGCTAAATTAGCACAGACATATGCATATAGCAATGCCTGGGTGAGGTGGACATTTGTTGATAGTTACCCACGGAAAGTCTCATCCAATGTCTTGTTGAGAACGAGGAAGGACACGATATCTTCTATCTTTAGAATAATTGGTTGCCATTTTCTCCAAAATATATGTTTTATATATACAAATATGGATCGGTTGCAAAAATATAGGATAGGATGACCGCTAAGAGGCCTGTGTGCTTTCTAATCCCCGAGTTCATGCTCCTGTATGGACCATTCACACGCCACATAAAGTAAGATGCCCCACTGGCTCCTGTTCTTATCTTTAAAATTTACTGGAAGGGGTTTCCCATGTATCAAAAGTATTGACACCCTAAATCAATCCCAGGTTTTTAAAATAAGCAAACCGTCGTTTCTGTTATGTGTGTGTACAATTTTGGTATGAGGTTCCTATTTTTCTTACTGCAAATTGAAGTCCCACTTGCAAGTGTCGGGGAACACTTTTGATTGACCTTTAGTGCCTTTGTTTGTGCTATTGTCTTCCCCATTTCTTTTAAGGCCAGTCAAAACTGAGGAAAATATAGTCTTAGTTGTTTAGAATTTAAAAAAAAAAAATCAGATTTATCAACAACACAGAAATTTATCCTTGAAGTGTTAATGAATAACGACATTAAGGGAACACTTCTTACATAGAATATCTCTGAAGTGTTAATGAATACAGTTAGTGTGACAGTAAGAGAACCCTTCTTACAGAAAGCGTTATAGCTCCATCTTCATTACACTAAATCAATTTCTACGTTCCCACTTCGAACTTACCTTAATGGCAGCGCGTCCGGCCAAGGCAAGTTTAGAGTGTGAGCTTACAAATTGTCTTGGCGCACGAGGATGTACTACTCTGGTCCTGTTTGAAGTTTCCACACGCTGTTGGCCTGAGTTTTTAGTGGAAAATGCCTTCTTCAAAAGTGCGCTAAATTTAAAGAACTAGGCATTTTAGTTTCGGAAAAAATAGTGTTTTCCGTGGTGGAGCGAATCAGACAGTAACGGATCAATTTCGGTAGTAGCGGATCACGCAAGTAGGTGGTGTGTTGGTTTTAGTAACTTTCTACTAAAAGAATTTATCCCAGGTTAGGGGTCGCCTCAACTTACCCCCGCCCTCTCTGTATGAATGTTATACTATCCGGAATAGTTTGCATTCATGCTGTAATTTTGACATTTTCAACCCGAAAACTAGGCGCGGCCAGCATCTCGATTATCTCCCCTTAATCACGCACAATAAAATGCCTGGTCGAATGCGATTGATCCGTAGCTACGGCGTTCACCTTTGAAAATCAATACACGACTACGACAGTTCAGTTGGTCCAATTGTTAAAATATTTCAGTGGATAATCGGCAGGTTCATAACGTTATAATGAGTATTAATATAACAAGAAATAGTCAACAACTCTCGCATGAACAAAAAAAATCATTTTCAAACTTGCCAACGTTATGTCGCTTGGCGATGTACCTGTAAGTGATATAGAGGATGAAATCTCGAGAAAAACAAAAGAATGTCGCTGATTTTTTTTCTTTTATTGTCAAGCTATTCAAAACAAATAGAAGTTCAGGAGAACCCCCAAGAAAGACCGGCAAATGTTTAATTATGGACGAATAGTGCGTTAAGTAATCAAGTGATCCGCTACTGTCAATGATCCGCTACCGTCGCATTAACTGTAATATAAGCCTTACTTGGCGAAGAATTAAGTATACGTACATTTCATTAATCTGATGTATTTATTCCCCAGAATAAAGAGAAGGTGAAGTTGCCTAGTCATTATCTGAACTGGTTGATATCAGCGCACCACAGTAACCTGACTGAGAGATGAACCACGGAATGAGCGAATGTACAATACAGACCCAATAATATTTTTTGGACAACGAAAGTAGACCGAGATTCCGTGGATTCTACAGTTTGAAATCTCTTCCGCGGAGTTATCGGTCCTGACTCGTTACAGTTTAATTTTTATGCGAAATCTGAGTATATTCCTTTTATAACAATATGAATACTCACTGCATAAAAAAGCCTCTCGAGTGTTCACTGTGTCAGTACAGCTGTTGGAAACAGTCTAACTTGACCAAACACATGATAACTCACACTGAAGAGAAACCCTTCGCGTGTCCATTGTGTCAGTACAAATGTAAGCAACCGCAGAACCTGACCACACACATGAGAACTCACACTGGAGAGAAACCCTTCGAGTGTCCATTGTGTCAGTACAAATGTAAGCAACCGCAGAACCTGACCACACACATGAGAACTCACACTGGAGAGAAACCCTTCGCGTGTCCATTGTGTCAGTACAGATGTATACGACAGGATAACCTGACCACACACATGAGAACTCACACTGGAGAGAAACCCTTCGAGTGTCCATTGTGTCAGTACAAATGTAAGCAACCGCAGAACCTGACCACACACATGATAACTCACACTGGAGAGAAACCCTTCGCGTGTCCATTGTGTCAGTACAGATGTATACGACAGGATAACCTGACCACACACATGAGAACTCACACTGGAGAGAAACCCTTCGCGTGTTCATTGTGTTCGTACAAATGTACACAACGGATTCACCTGACCAGACACATGAGAACTCACAGTAAAGAGAAACCCTTCGCGTGTTCATTGTGTCCGTACAAATGTACACACCGGCATCACCTTATCAGTCACATGAGAACTCACACTGGAGAGAAACCCTTCGCGTGTCCATTGTGTCAGTACAGATGTATACGGCAACATGACCTGACCAGCCACATGAGAATACATACTGGAGAAAACCCTTCGCGTGTTCATTGTGTCCGTACAAATGTGCACACCGGCATCACCTGATCAGCCACATGAGAACTCACACTGGAGAGAAGCCCTTCAAGTGTTTATTGTGTGAGTATAAATGTAGGCAACATCGTGATCTAACCAGTAACTTGATAACTCACACTGGAGAGAAACCCTTCGCGTGTCCATTGTGTCAGTACAGATGTATACGACAGCATGACCTGACCAGCCACATGAGAATACACACTGGAGAGAAACCTTCGAGTGTTCATCGTGTGAGTAAAAATGTAAGCAACCGCAGAACTTGACCAGCCACATGAAAATTCACACTGGATGTAACCCTTTACGTGTTCATTGTGTGAGTATAAATGTAGGTATTCGCAGTGCCTGGTCGTACAGATGAGAACTCACACTGGCGAGAAACCTTTCCAGTGCTTATTATGTAATTACAGGTGTGCAGACCAGCATAATCTCACAAGACACAGGCGATCTCACACTGGAGAACTCACATTGGAGAGAAAACCTTCGCGTGTTTAATGTGTCAGTACAGATGTACACATCACCTGTCCATACACATGAGAACTCACACCGCAGAGAAACCCTTTATGTGTTCATTGTGCAATTACTGATGTGCACACCAGCAGATCCTTAAAGACACAGTATAACTTAAACTGGAGAGAAACCCTTCAGGTGCACATTTTACAGATATACCCAACAAAAACATCTGATTTGTCACATGAAATCTCGCACTGGAAAGAAACTGAAGTGTTCATTCTGCGAGTATAAATGTACACGACAGCAGAACCTAATCGCACACATGAGAACTCCCAGTAGAGAGAAACATTTCAAGTGTTTCTTTTGTGAGTATAATTGTATACAACAGCAGAGACTGGTTGCACACATGAGAATTCGCACAGGAGAGAAACGTTTCCAGTGTTCGTTTTGTTATTACAAGTGTGCACAGCAGCAGAATTTGAGAGAGCACACAAGAACTCACAGTGGAGAGAAGCCGTTGAAGTGTTTATTGTGTGATTACATGTGTGCATTTTTAGCATCCAATGTGTGTGTAGAAATATGTGCTACTGCCCTAAATTACATGTTACTTGGGAACTCGCAGGGGATAGAAACTTATTTATTGTGCTTGTAAAATTGTACAGACCAGAAAGTATGACAGTACACCCGATAACACGCGGGGGAAAGAAACGTTTCAAATGTCCTGTTTGTGCGTTATACTGTACATCAGAATACACCGACATAATATATCACAACTTAGACTGGAGAGAAAGCCTTTCTGTGTTCATTGTGTGTCTACTATAGCTGACCACAACAGAGCAAACTAACTGTGAACACGAAAACTCACACTGGTGATAAAATAGTACTGGTAACATATACCTGTAAATACCGTTAACATATACCAGCAAATAACGTTAACATGTATCAGTACATACTGGTAACATGTACCATTAGATACCGGTACCATATACCACTACATTATGTTAACATATATCAGTATGTGCCAGTTACATATACCAGTACATACCGGTATTTTGTATCAGTACATACCGGTAACATATACCAGTACATTTCTGTAATATATACCAGTACATTTCAGTAATATATGTAAATACATACCAGTAACATATACCAGCACATACTGGTAACATATGCCGGTACATACCGGAAACATATACCAGTGCATACTGGAAACATGTGCCATATACCAGTCCCAGGCATTCAAAATAGGCGCACTGACGTAAAAGTTTAACTGACTGCTAACATATATCGGTACATGTAAATATACCATATATTTATTGACATATACCAGTATATACTGGTATCATATACTAGTACATACCAGAAACATATACCAGTATATATTGCATATACGCAAAAATTGTGGAGACGGACACCTGAGGCACAGACCCAAATACATTGCATATTGGGAACAATTGTGGAGACCCACCCCTGTGGCATAATCCCTAATATATTGCATAGAGGGAATAATTGTGGAGACGGACACCCGAGGTACATGTACAGACACTAATACATTGCATATAGCAGTCCGGTCCAACTCCAAAATGGGAAACTTCTGTCCCATTCAGGAAATGAGTTCCCTATTCAGGAAACCTACTAGTTGTTTCCTGCTTAGGGAACTCACAAAGATTTCCTGTTCAGGAAACAGTTGTTGGGCTCCCCGACTTGGAAACAGTCTCCTAGTTCCCTGATTAGGGAACAGGCCATGAGTTCCCTATTTAGGAAACAGACCTAAGGTTCCTGGTCAGGGAATTTATCAAATAAACCCCAAGAATTCAGCTGATAAAATATGGCTGGGGTTCTCTCTTCATCAATGGGAAAGTTTGGTAACAATCCATTGCCTATACATACAAACTTTATTTTAGAACATTTGATCGACACATCAGCAGAGTCAACAGACTGCTAGTATAGGCATACAATTTTAAGAAGAACAAGGTGCCATACATGGCAGATGAGTGCAAGATATTCACCAGAGTCATGAGGCAAAGCTGACATAAATCGATATAACCACATCATTATTACATGTATGTATATATACGATCATCTTATTGACATGATCCCTGATATTTAACACTGCATGAATTAACATAACAATTCCAATTTAGCATAAAACTTTCTATCCGGTCTATTTTTTTTATAAAAAAATGTTCAAAAAACAGTTGCAAATATGTCACACACTTCACTTTGTGCTTAAGTAAAAAAGACAATGAAAACATAGAATGAACATATTTTTAAAAGCTTGCCAAAATGTCACACATCAGCAAAATTGTTGTATTCCTGACTTTGTGCCTAAGAAAAAGACTATTAAATTCTGAAAAAAGTTAATGAATGAAAAAATGTCACACCCTTTATTTTATGCCAGAATGTGGTGTGCTGAAATATCCTGTATTGAAAGGTCTCTAGCCAAAAAGAAAAGGTGCTCAAATGTCATGGATTCCAGGCTACCAGGATCACACTCAGTTCAACATGTGGTTGAAATTAAAAAGGGGTTTATTCGAAATGAAGCCAGCAGTCATGTGCAGCTAGCATAGCAGCCAGTTATCCTAGTCAAATTTCACCACTCTATCCAGGAGTCTTGTCCATTTCACATATTAAGGGGATAATAAATTTTCCCGATAAGAAGCACCATGTCTGAGTCCACAGCTTTACTAACTTTTGTCGACCTCTGCTCTAGGCGGAACTAGTGTATCATATGTTCTCTATTTTCAGTCTATAGTCTCCCTTCAGTCTTGAAGCTAAAAATATCTGTGCAGAATAGATTTCTGGCAGCTACACGAGGATAATAAAGCTAAGCAGAACCAAGCCAAAACACTGTCACGTCAGTCCTCCAAAAGTGATTATATTACCATGCAGATTCTCTAAATTTCTCCAGGGACAGAGAAGAAAAGCAACTACGAGTAGGGACGACAATTTCATTCTGTATATTTCTAATCCAAGTAGGGATGACAATTACAGAATGAAATTGTCATCCCTACTCGGAGTTGTTTTTCTACTCTATTATTGGAAAATTATCAGTGGTTTGTGAAATCTGTTAAAACAATGTTAGTTTACATTCTGCATGTTGGTTGATGTCCCAGATTCACGCCCAAATAAATTCACATTGATTGTAAGAAAGCAACACAACTAGTTCTAAGTGTGTGTAATCAGAAAATTGTGTCTTTTTCAGGAGTCAGTACTCCTATATTACAACAAATATAAACTTACTGCTGATACATGTATGAGTACAGGTCAGATACTTTGATTTATAGTTTTTTATTAACTTTTGTGACTTGGAATATCAACATCAACAGTTATACGCTATTTCTTCTAATTATTCAAATGGCAAAATCTAACTTCAAGCATGTGCATAGAGAAATTATGCCACTATGCTACATGTAGTACAAATTTTCATTAGCTGTCTTTTCACTTCTTGGGATAAATCACATAGCCATGCCATGATTCATGTATATATATATTTTTCTCCGAGCTTCTTTTTCTTCCGAGTTTATTCAGTCGTAATACATTTTCTATACAGCAGAGATATACAAATCAGTATCGCAATATACGTTGGAAATTTTATATCACTCCAGTCTATAATCAACCACAAACAGGTCTATCCATCTACCCCATGTATCACTTAATAATATTACTCTCTTTATGAAATATTATTTTCTCTGTGTTATAGTAATATTCTATTTCTTTATAGAACAAACGAATAGCAGGTCAGGGGCCGATTTCTCGAAAGTCAACTTAAGTGCAAAAATGGTACTTAAGTCCGTAAATTGACTTAAGTGAGCGATAAATGACTTAAGTGCATTCCCCGAAACTTTTCTTAGCAAATAAATTGCTTCAAATTTGCTTAACTTTAAGTCT
Source organism: Hanleya hanleyi (assembly GCA_036873755.1). Classification (NCBI taxonomy): domain Eukaryota; kingdom Metazoa; phylum Mollusca; class Polyplacophora; order Lepidopleurida; family Hanleyidae; genus Hanleya; species Hanleya hanleyi. The sequence continues at coordinate 15,636 of JAVTVY010008381.1, forward strand.
GGTCAGAGGTGACTTAAGTGTATTTTAAAATGCTTAAGTACCAAAAAAAATAATTCAAGATGGCCGTCATAATGCTCGTTTCAGTGGATAAAAAATGCAAAATATCCAATAGAAGGTGAAATTTACGCAAATCGTCGAAGGTGATACAAAAGTGAGTCGAAAATCAATCACATACAACTCGATTTTAATGAGAAAACGTATTGAAATTTGTTTGAAATGGCGTTTTGGTGTATCTGAATGGCAAGGAGCACCTCTCTCTGAATGCTGATTGATCAGGTATGGTATATTGATCAGGTAGGCCCTAAGCGTATTGACAGTTATGTGTTTGATTCAGTTGTTTGACGATGTTTTCTCTCACACTCTGTCATCATGCATGCGAACTGCTGACGCTTGTATGATTCAATTTGATGTATGTTCCGAGATTGACAGCGTTAATTACATATGATAATCAGTGTATTATGAAGATAAGATCGCTCATGAATCAATTTGCATGTTAGCTACAGGTTACTTGTTGAGATATTTGATACATTTTCGGAATTTGGGAGAAAAACTAACCGTTTGACGCAGTCGATTCCCGCACTCGGCGATCAACAAACACGAGCGCCTCCTACAACTAAGTAGGTCGCACGAATCACCTCCCTTCACGAGGGTTCATATGGGGGCGTTCTCCAGCCGCACTTTTCTTTCAGACCTTAATGTCTCCAATCCATGTATTGAATTACTCAATTGATAATTTTGTATGAGCAATATATATAGTTCAGAACATTTTTTTGCTGGTATTAGTCTCTGAATCTCCAAACATTTGTTTTTTGAGGCAAATAAATATTTAATTATTATACTTACAAAAATGAATTAATATCTTCACAGAACAAAATAATTGATCAAGTTACAGTTTACAAGAGAATTTGTTTAAAATAAAAACATTAGAGATGTTAGAGGTGTAGATATACATACAGAAAAGTATGTTTGCCTCGACTTCTAGGTTTTAATATAAAACATATTTCAATACTTCAATAAAAAAAATATAAATACCTTTTAATGTACATTTTGATTCCAACTTACTGACTGAATCAGAGATATTCCTTTCTCACACATGTACAATGCATTCCTCTCCAGCAATCAATAATGACATTTTTCAGCCTTATTTGCAAGAGTCAAAACTTGATAAAATAATCTTATAAGATATATTTTGTTAGTTGATTCCATGCTTTCTTGTTTCTGTATAATTGTTCGGGAGACAGGTAAGAAAATAGTCTTGTATACTGTGTTAAGAAAATAATCCTGTTACTTCACTCAAACATTTTTTGCACAGAAGATTATCTTGAAAATAACCTCAGTTTGACAAAAGTAATTAAGGAAATAGCTCAAAACAATATAAATTTCATTACTTTTCTTAAAAACAACATTTTGGGGTGTTTTATATAAAATTGTTAGAATCATTTGTCATTTTTTATGTGGGACAGTTGTATGTAACCATCAACAGTGCTATATACAAAAATGAGTTGTCTTTTTCTGGCTTATACCTACAATACTCCAAAGATGGATCCTGCAAATTTATGCACAGAATGGGTTCTGACAGATGGAACACTCATGGCTATACATGTACATGTATGACAGTTCAATATTGCACTTTTTGCATTCAGTGATATTTTTTCTACACGATTGATTTATTTGTCAGTTGTTTAATCTCGACATATGTCTACTCTAATTGTTTGTACAAAATCTCTCTGATAGCAGCTTAGTTTATGCTAGTCAAGATAAAACTTATTATTTACTTCTGGTGGAATGATGTTATAAACCTAATCCGAATTTCGCACATTATTGAGAGAACAAAGGACCAGTGATTTCAGTTGATCAGCTACTAGTTGGTATAATTTCACTTTGACCTATCTGTTAGCCCAGGAGAATATTTTGAACTGCTTATAATTGACATAATTTTTTAAAGATGTGCTATATTTTTCAGTACCAGTATTCAAAGAAAGTGTCATAATGCTTGAAATAATGTATAATTCTGGAAATATTACATGAAAATATGCCAGCTATCTAAGTTAAAAATTTCTCCTGAGTTAAAAGATAGAACAAGTGAATTATGAAAACCACTACATCAGCTGAAATCACTGGTCACAACATGGACATACTTTTCTTTGTATTATCAATAATGTGCAAAAGGCAGATTCCAATAAAATTAGACTGGGTTTCCATAGATTTAGTGCTTAAAGCTCGAAACAATAAGCAGTAGGAACTGATACATCAGAGCTTCAAATCCCCACTCAATATTCTATTCTAGAGGGTACACAAAGGATTTCCACATTATTCTGTTCAGATCAACTACAAGAACTATTTTAGTGAGAGTACATGTGAAGATTGACTATGGTCAGAGATGCCAAACAAATTATCACGAATGAAATATGTTCCACGGTCAAAATCAGCATGTCCATAGACCCTAAAATGGAATTGTTATTCAGGAATAAAGGTAATAAATTACTTGAGTCTCTGATATTGCAAAGTTAAATGTTATTCAGTTGAAAATTGATGATTTATAACAAATTTATTGTTTCAAGCTTAAAGTGATCTATAATCAAGATAATACACATACATGTATCACCAGGGGTAAGATGTATACATGTGAAACATTTCCGAATTTCTTCAAGGGAGTTTTCCTTTCTCTGCAACTGGACATATGTGTGTTTGTGTTTATAACACACTACCTGTAATTCTGGTACAGTGCCTTTTGACTCATTTGTACAAATTGTATGGTGATTGTTTGAGTAATATCTGAGCTGAAGGTGTATTAGATAGGCCTGCAGTCAATTAAATCCATTTCGCATGTCAAGAAAAGGAAACATTATTTTTTGAGACAGTATTCTGGGTTCATACTTCATGTAAGCATCACGAGACAATGCATACAATAGCCAAATCTGGGGACAACAATGTGTCTAGACCTGTGCCTTTTCAGCGACACAAAGACCCAGACAATAGGTCCTACATGAAGTATCGACCGTATTCTGAGCAATAAAAGCCAATATATTGTGACAAGGTATCCACATAACACATTTAGAAAAAATCCATTAATCTGTTATAATTTTGTTGTGCCCTGAATTTGTTTTTTTTACATTATATATGTGTTGAATAATGTGAACCCTGCCATTGGATGGATGTTCATCTGTTACAGTATGTGGTATACATATTACTGGTAATTTGGATAAAATTTCTAAATCCATCAAGAAATTAAAGCTGTGGACTTTTCTGGAATATTTCACCTGATTGACTGTTCAGGGGATTGAAAATAACATGCTTGCTTGATGTAACAGGTTACTATCAATGGTCTAAGTGAGCTAACCAGTTCATAGAATATAAGGCCATTCATAATAAATTGCGTTTTTCAGGTAATGAATTTCATCAAAAGATGAGTAGGTAGGTTGGTCGGTTGGCTTATATTATTTGTTTGATTGTTTTGCTCTTACAGCATATATCGCGTACAATGATATGCTTTAAAAAGGAATATTTCAAATTTTTGTACTAAATTTAAAGCTGGATAGCTGGATTTACTTGTATCTACTGCGTTGTGCATTCACGTCACAACATAGAAAAGTTAAATTTTTAAGGATTGATAAAGTTATTGGAAATTTTGAGCAAACATTTTTATTTTGGGAAGGCAGGGTCACCTGAAACACAATCTTTTTTTTATGGATGGCCTAATAAGCCTTATGGTAATCCCTCTAATTAATACTTTCACAGGAAGTGAAATTTCAAACCATAAAATCTGGGGGTGATCAAAACTATTAGAACCGGAAGTTGACAAAACAGTTCAAAACCATGCATATAATCCATATTATTTCAATATTTAAAGGGTGAATAAATTTATTAGAACCACAAATATTGAATATTTTCCCTAAATTGGGGGGGGGATTGAATTCAGATAGGGGGATTGAATTATTGGAGGTATTACCGTCATCACCCCAAGTACATCTTACCCCTGGTGGTACATGTATGTATATTAGCATGATTAGTGACTATTTTAGGCTTGAAACAATATACTTGTTATAAATCACCTAATTTTCAACTTAATAATATTGAACATTGCCATATCAGAGACTAAAATAATTTATCTTCTTTATTCTTCCATAACAACTCCATTTTAGGTTCTCTGCACCATAATTATTATGATCACAAGTAAGATGAGTATTACGGGTACTGCCCAACAAATGGGTCCATTTTCATGGTTGCAGTTCTTTTTTATCATACACTGTAAAAAAAAACACATGTATGTACTGTGTGTGTTTAACCTTTGAACAAGTGGAATCTTAATATCTCACATTTATCCAATCTTCGTTGCTGAGCATACCAATCAATGCAACAAACATGAATTGACAATAATTGATTCTATAATACCGGTATGTCAGTGTAAGCATATGACTACCATGTTGAAATATGACTGTATTTTCGCTTAATTTCTACCACTTTAGCCATGTCACCACCCTCCCCACCCTGTATTGAGCATGGGAGACCTGTGACAAGCAATTACTAAATCTTTGATGGCTACCCAGACATTGACTGTTAGGGCATGAAATTAGTGGTTCATAATACTATAGTATGCTGCTCCAGATCTCAATTTTGAAAATTGATATCTTCAAGTAGATGGGAAATAAATATGAAGCATTGATATAATGCATAGTTAGCAATTATCAGAGCTGCAGGAAATAAGGATTGGGCATAGTAACATATTCACAGGTTGCTGTGAAATTTGAGGTGGTAACCGGACAGAAAATGTGTTAAATCACGCTCAACAAAGTCATGTTTATGCGGATCTGAAGACAGGTTGGTGGTATTCTGGGAGAGGTAATCTGAAATACAACTTACCACCCTAAGCAAATCAACTAGAAGTGTGTAACAATAGCTGGATGTCACCGGCAATCACCAAACCACCTACACCACAAGACTCTTGCACAGTCTCTACCCAGAAAGATCATGAGATGCAGTGTTGACACACAATCGGGGGATAATGGGTGAGACTAATTGTGTACGTTTCATAGGCTGAGTATTTGAATTCCAGCATCAGCTCATCTCCTGTGATGCATCACTCGATTTTTTTTTACTGCATGAACACAACAGATGCAATTTTACTGCGCAGCATCAGGAGTTCAAAGTAGGGAGGCATGCCCAATGCATTCTAGCTAGTTTAATCTAAGGTCACAGACTTCTAGTTGATATGCTTCTGTAACCACTTATTTCCCAACTGGAGATTCATCCACAACAATTTGTTTATTCATGTTATATCGTGCCAACCTTTATATAACGGTAGACTAGAGTCAAGCAATAAAAATAATTGAACTGAAATTGTATCACATTTGCATTCAGTGCAAATGTTGGTAAATGGTCACCAAATATAGATCGAATACGTAGATCATCATGATCCTGAGGTCAAGTATCATTTCACCTTGCTAATGCTACCAGTCTAATTAGCCTTAATTGCCAGTATTTACAAATTATTTCCCATCACATCATGTGTTGAGTGAGTGAGTGAATATGATTTAACGTCGCTTTCAACTATATTTCAGTCATATCACGGCGCTGGGTCCTATTCCTTTTCACATCCGGGAACCCCACAGGTGCCTCAGTTAGTCGCCTCTTACGGCAAGCTCTCTGAGGAGCTGAGGCTTATTCTTACCATGAACTGCGGTGTGCACAACGACATCCCAGGTCAATCCCTGGAAGCCCCACGGGGCCATCATGTGTTGATGTGTTTATAACCATCGATCTACCATAAATCCAATCTGCTGGTCTACATAAAACTGATATGAAATAGACAATAGATAAAGCCAGAAACAGAGACAAGAATATTTCTTTGCTCACTTCTAGGCTATTCTATTTCATATTATTTAAAACGTCTAATTCAAAATAAAAAAGTTTTTTTTACATTTGAGTTCTCCATTATTATGTAAGATGTAGATTGTACCAGTATGTTGAGCCCTAATTTTTGTAGGGAAACGATAATTTCAAATATAATTATAATGCTAACAAACCACAATTGGCATGGTGGAGCTTTTTGAAGTTTTCCCAAAATTGAAATCTTGTGCACAAAGATTTATTTTGCAAAATGCACTTCGAATTTCAGGGATTTTTTTTTTCTATTAAAAATTGCAGCTGTTGACACTGATTAGATTACATACATACATCAGTGTATTAGTTTGATAATTTACTGGTACTAGTACAACAGCGCGTATTGCGGACGGGAGGCGAGGGCATGGGCCATGATAGGAGTAGAGTGTCGGAAACTGGGGTATCAGTAATCATGGTAATGACGGTATATCATGTTTTCTTCGCTCATACAAGACACATGATACCGACACACCAGTATTTAAGCCAATAACGTCCCTCTCGCCCCCACACGAACAAAACTACGTCTTGTCTGCCTTTTGTGCGATAATCCATCACCTTTTATTCACCATCCTGCATTTTCGCGCACCTTGCACTTCCGGACACCATTTATACCGTATTTCACAGAAGAGTTACAATAAGGCCCCCTACAACGTTGAACATATTTTACTTAGCTAAGTTCGTCAAAATCTGTTTTGTGGAACGCACTTAAGTCAGAAACCAAAGTGAACTTAGCCAAGCAAAAATATCACACTTAAGTGAAAAACTTAAGTCGACTTTCGAGAAATCGGCCCCTGGAACCTTGACATCTAGCAGGATATAAATAAAACTTTGCTAGTAAAAATACTAGGTTGCATGCCATGATATTTAGCTAGTTGACATAAAAGTGTTTTTTTCTGCTTCTAAGTATAAAAATGCTGCTTGAAAATTTAGAAGAAATAATGTATTATTTATTTGATCTCTTCTTCACAAACCAGCATTTTGAGTTTCGAAAGATTTGTTGAGCTTTTTTCCTGGATTGATGTTACCTCGACAATGAGTTAACCCTCCCCCTATTTAAGATTGAATTAATTATGATCAGTCTTCGAGGAAACAAAATCAGTAGTACATGTATGTGCCCTTAGCAACCTATTCCTAATATAGTTCTAACTTCTTAAGAGTCATTTTTTAGGGTGCATCATGCAAATTGTAACACACGCAATGTGATATGGGCCTTTTTAGTAGTATACGTGTGCTAGAAAATGCATCTATCCAGTAGTAGATCTCATGTGGTTGGTGAAAGAGGACTATTCCACCATTTTTTATGATTCAGAATACTCATTTCACTGGAAATAAATCTTGTTGAAATAGACTCTTTTGTCTTTCATCAAGGAGCGAAGGCTCGGTTTGGGAGCCTGCTGATACCCAAAATTAGGTCAAAAGTTGGGTGTAGCAGGCCATCTTTCATATATTGCCTCCCATTTTATGTATGTTATGGAAAAACAGCAGGTCATCAGACATTTCCTAAAGAAGGCCATAATGTTTTATCAAACAAAGAAAATGTAGCAATTCAATGTTATGTGCATCACAACAGCATAGTTAATGTAACCTTTGCATATGAAAAAGTATTAAGCTCCTGTTATTTATGCCCTCTACTGTAAACTTTTATATGAATTTGTGTTACGTGTGTTACGCCACCTGCATATTCTAGTTTTTAACGCCTTTAAAATTTTATTTCAAACGGGAAATGGTCGTTATTATTCAGAAGACAATGTGTTATCCAATGATATTTGGAGTTTCACTTGAAAAGCAACTTAGCAAAAATGAGAGAAAAAAATGGCTCACTCCACCTGTAATTATCATACAGGTGTATACTAGAAAATGCAAACTACTGTCACAACAAGTAATCTATTTGTTACAATAAAATCGTTTCGTCCACATTAACATTTTTTTTAATTTCAAGTTGGCATTTTTGGACCACTTCCTTTGAAATGGGCCCAGTGTTCTTGCGCACATTTATAGGTCAGTTTCCTCTTCTTCAATTGCGGCGGGAAAAAAAGATCACATGGCTGATCATGTGACCATACTAAGGTCTCTGCAACATCCTTGGACTGAAAATGTGATGGCAGTTTCTGAAGTCTAAGATGAGAGTAGTAGAGAGAAGACTCACGTTTTTCAGGGAGGTAACTCTTGGTTCCCCTTTTTCCGCCAGGGGGCGCCACCAGTCCCGTATGACGTCACTTCCGGTCTGGGTGAATGGAGCGTGACCTGTGAACATGCCGTATGACGTCACTTCCGGTCTGGGTGAATGGCGCGTGACCTGTGAACATGATAGGATATGTACTGACTTGTTTGTGGGTTTTTTTCCATAATGTCGTTCATCTCCGTGTCTTTTCTGTGAGGTCCGTGGGAACATGTACTGACCTGTCTGTGGGGGTTTTCCCACAATGTTGTTCACCTCCGTGTCTCTTCGGTCAGGTCCGTGTCTTTTCGGTGAGGTCCGTGGGAACAAGATAGGAGATGTACTGACTTGTCTGTGGGTTTTTTTCCACAATGTCGTTCACCTCCGTGTCTCTTCGGTCAGGCCCGTGTCTCTTCGGTGATGTCCGTGTTTTTTCGGTGAGGTCCGTGTGGGGTTGTCACGTGCCGAACACCTGGCTCCCCGAATTGCAACATTGTTGCACGTTCGCTACAATGTTGCGAAGATGTCAAGGAGATAACCGAAGAGACACGGAGGTAGACGAAGAGACACGGAGATCCCCGAAGGGGGCGAGAGGGGTCCCTAGTGTACCGATTGGGTCGTATGAGGTATCAATGTGAAGCATTCGTGAAGGGGCATCCGATGGGGTGGGTGTGGGGTTGAAATATCGTCATTCTGCGCATGCGCGGTAGACCAAGTGTATGGAAATAGATGTTTTGGGGTATAGGGGAGCCCCTAGTGGTCCGATGGAGTCCAGTGAGGTATCAATGTGAAGCATATGTGAGGGAGCATCCGATGGGCTGGGTGTGGGGTTGGAATATCGTCATTCTGCGCATGCGCAATAGAGAAAGGGTATGAAAATAGACGTTTTGGGATGTAGGCGAGCCCCTAATGAGCCGATGGAGTTGAGTGAGGTATCAATCTGAAGCATATCAATCTGAAGCGAGGAGGCATCCGATTGGACTAGGGTCTCGGCCGTTGTCCATATTATGCGCATACGCAGACATGGAAATAGACGTTTTAGGGTTTAGGTGAGCCCCCAATGATCCTATGGTGTCGTATGAGGTCTTATTTTGAAGCTGTCGTGAGGGAGCATCCGCCTGGGCTAGTGTGTCGTTCGTTGTCAATAGTCTGCGCATGCGCCGTCTGGCCGTAGTATAGAAATAGACCTGTTGGGGTTTAGGTAGGCCCCTAATGGTCTGATGGGATCGAATGAGGTATCAATGTAAAGCAGTCGTGAGGGAGTATCCGACGGGGAGGGTGTGACGTGGAACTGACGTCATTCTGCTCATGCGCAGTAGAGAAAGTGTATGGAAATAGACATTTTTGGCGCCGACATGGGTCACTATGGGTCCGATGTATGAAGGGCCATAATTCGTCAAAAGCTTACGCGTTAAACACAAGAACGACGCGCTAAATTTTACAACGTAAACTTGATAACCAACCAATCAGGATTCTGTATTTCTACCGCCAGTATTCAAACTAGTTTATCTTACGCGTCAAGTAAGGACACCCACTTTTAACGTGTAACTTTAGACACAACGCAATTTATGTTCAACTGTGCGACGTGTAGCTTCAACTTCACGTAATGTTCCTGTAGGTCGTCACAATCTTACGATACATGGGCCGTTCGCGCCATAAATCGCCAACAATTTACGCGTTAAACACAAGAACGACGTGCTAGATTTTACAACGTAAACTTGATAACCAACCAATCATAATTCTGTATTCTTACCGCCAATATTCAAACTAGTTTATTTTACGCGTCAAATAAAGAAATCCACCTTTAACGTGTAACTTTAGACAAAATGTAATTTACGTTCTACTTGATGACGCGTATCTTCAAGCCAAAAGCTTACGCGTTAAAGACAAGAAGTTTATTTTACGCGTCAGATAAGAAATCCTACGGAGCCGTAAAAGGGACATGGAATTTTTTTTTAGTCCCGATTAAGTCGTTATAACGACTCATTATGTCGTTATAACGACTTATTAAGTCGGCTCATTAACTTATTAAGTTAACCTAAAGACTTATTAAATCATAACGGCTTAATAACGACTTATTAAGTCGATATAAGGACATCATAAGTCGTTATAACGACTCAGTAAGTCGTTATAACGACACCATAAGTCGTTATATCGACTTAATAAGTCGTTATGATGATATTATAAGTCGTTATAACGACATCATTTCATGATAACGACTTAATAAGTCGTTATAACGCCATAAGTCGTTATAACGCCATAAGTCGTTATAACGACTTCGTTATAACGACATAATAAGTAGTCGTTATAACGACTTATTATGTCGTTATAGCGACTTATTATGTTGTTACAGTCGTTATACCTTCTTAATAAGGCGTTGTAACGTCGTAATAATGCGTTATAACGACCTAATATGTCGTTATAACCACTTAATAAGTCGTTATAACGTCTTTACTAATCGTTATAACGACTTATTATGTCGTTATAACGGCTTATGTCGTTATAGCGACTTATTATCTCGTTATAGTCGTTATAATGCGTTATAACGACTGAATATGTCGTTATATTAGCGTTAAAGTTACACGTTGAAGGTGGATTTCTTATTTCACGCGTAAAATAAACTACTTTGAATATTGGCGGTAAGAATACAGAATTATCATTGGTTGGTCATCAAGTTTACGTTGTAAAATTTAGCACGTCGTTAATTGTGTGACGCGTAAATTGTTGGCGATTTATGGCGTGAACGGCTCATGTATCGTAAGGTTGTGACGACCTACAGGAACATTACGGGAAGTTGAAGCTACACGTCGGACAGTTGAACGTAAATTGCGTTGTGTCTAAAGTTACACGTTAAAAATGGGTGTCCTTACCTAACGCGTAAGATGAACTAGTTTGAATACTGGCGGTAGAAATACAGAATCATGATTGGTTGGTTATCAAGTTTACGTTGTAAAATTTAGCGCGTCGTTCTTGTGTTTAACGCGTAAGCTTTTGACGAATTATGGCGCGAACGGCCCTTCATACCGATGGAGTCGTATGAGGTCTTACGTTGAAGCTCTTGTGAAGCAGCATCCGATTGGAATCAGGGTTCTTCCGTGTTCAAGGGTCTGCGCATGCGCAGTCTGGTCGTAGTATAGAAATCAGGCATGTTGGGGGATGCGTGGGGGTGTGTTTGACCCACCACTAGGGGTCCATAGTTGGGGTTGGGTGGTGGTGTGGGTTCTGCGCACACGTCACTTCCGGGTTTCACTAAAACTACCTTCGAACACAGAAGAGTTCCATTGTTCCCCTTAGACGTAGGGTCCGGATGTTCAACATCCGGGGTTTTTTCCGGCCCGGCCCGGCCAGGCCCCGCCCCGGCGGCAGCGCGCGCGCGTCATCACCGGCAGTGCGCGGATGAATGTCGGGTCAAAAGGTCAAAGGTCACATCCAGGTCAAAGGGTCTCCCTGTCGGCAAGGTTCCGCAACAATGTTGCGGCATCGATATACAGAGCTTGAACCCAAAAAGGGGATTGTAAATTAACCTGGGAAGGATGGGCAGATCCATTTGGACCAATCAGCGGTCGAGAAAAAGAGCCAATGAGCGATCGATAAAAGAACCAATGGACGGGTACTAGAATTTCGCTCACGTCTGCGCCTACATCCGGGTACTGGGATGCTTTCGCCTACGTCCGCGCCTACATCCGCGTGCTTCTATGTAGGTGTATAAAAGTGGGAATGTTTAGGGCAATGCTGCTTTCATTGGCCTGCTTGACCTAACCAGCCTGAGCCTGCCTCACAAGCCTGAGCCTGCCTCACCGGAGCTATACCATGAGACGTGGAGAAGATTTTCCAGGGGATCCTCCGGCGCTGTAATCTTTGTTGTGGCTCTCTTTTTTGGACTAACCCATCAGAATAGTACGTATCACGGACTACACTCGTAGAGCTACGTCTAGGCGCGCATGTGTGACATGGTCTATAAAACACGTCTCTCTGGATCCTACACCTCCATTCCTACGGTTTCAGAGCCATGACGGACACCCGTCCCTATGCGACTCGCATTTTACAGCATGCCACCGTGGTTAATTCGCTCACGGGTTACCGAGCAGTGGTTCGGTCCATGTTTTCAGATGGCGACGATAACGAGGGGCGACGCCACATCCTGAACGAGTTCACAGAAGCGGTCCTCGACAGAGTGCACTCGATGGAGAGGTGTGCCATCATTCACCACTACTGGACTATGACAGCCATCCTCGATGCTCGGGCTATGGACCACAAGCGCTCACGCCGGAATCAGCGACGGCTGGTTGGCCTAGTCATGGCCTGTGCCCTATTGACCCTGGCGCTGTCGCATTGACAGTGGCATCTGACTATGAATACCAGTGCCAGACACAGTGTGTGTCATTCAACGATCGTCATTAGGTCAACCATGTCACCAGTTCTACGAGCCATCCTTCCTCTTACACCCCGGGTGGGGTTACACGTATATGAAGATAAAGTCACACTCATGGAAGATCGTGGAGATTTTTGCTGGTCGCGCGCTGAGACCGTATCGAATACGGTTACGCTACACCGTGACGGCTGGACCAAATTTAAACGGGTGTTGAGCGGCGAGCTCGACGGACACCTCATCCACATAGACAATGCCATCTACGTACACCGTGGACACTTCTTCCCACGCCTGGACCGCTACCAAGACCCTACGCGAGGCTTCACCCTAGACCCCGATCTGTGGACAGCCTTCGAGAAAGTGGTGCCTATCGTGGACCAGCTGTTTACACCGGACGAGCGGTCAGCTGTTCAGTTGGAGTGGGCTCGTGCCCTGAGTGAAGCGGCGGCAGAACCCAATGAACAAATGTCTAGCAATGAACCAGACGACGATGCCATTGATTACCCGGCTAGACTTTGACCACCCGATCCTTTGATCTCACGGGGTTCTCCCTATAAATACGAGAGACAGTCAAATCTTGTACCATTCACGTACTGACCATGACGAAGCATATAATACGGGCGTATCTCAGCTTGACCCCCTAGGTCTTCCTGCACGTTTATGCGGATAAGGTCGATATCATGGAGGAGGTGGGAGACATCTGTGATGCGGACCCTACACAATCGTGCCCGGCTCACATTCGTCTGTCCCGAGAGGGCTGGACCAAATTCAAACGGGTGTTGTCTGGTGAACTGGACGGCGACCTCATCCACTTGTGTCACGATGTGTACATCCGACGCGGCCCTTTCTTTGCTCAATTGGCTCGGCTAGATGGGGGTACAGTGCATTTTACCCTTCACCCTGATCTATGGTCTGCATTGGAAGATGCCGTGGTAGATGTGGATCAAGTGCTTATCAAGCGGTCATCAGACGAGTTGGACTGGTCATTTACCATGGACACTGGAAGCCAACGAAGAAAATCAGAAGGAAACTCCGGCCCAAGATATACCCGTTATAAATAAACGATAGAGCCAGGGTCATTCATCATTTGTCAGCATGAAGCGCTGGGAGAAAGTGTTGGATAACTTGTACTACAGTCCCGACAGTCCGGCGGCCTATAATGCATTGTCGGCTCTCTATCGAGCGGCCAAACCCCAGGGGATGCAACGTGCCCAAGTCCGAGATTGGTTAAGAAAACAAGACACCTATACCTTACATCGATCTGTTCGTCGCCATTTTCTACGGAACCGGGTCATCGTGGGAGGAATTGCCCAGTGGCAAGCGGATTTGGTCGATATAAGCGCCTTTGCCAAACACAACGATGGGAATCGGTATATCTTGACGTGCATCGATATCCTGTCGAAGTATGCGTGGGTGGTACCCATCCGGACGAAAACGGGGGCGAATCTCATAGCGGCGTTCAAGGACATCTTCAAGACCGGGCGCAAACCCATGTATTTGCAAACCGACGAAGGCACGGAATTCCTCAACAGACCGTTCCAACAGTTTCTGAAAGCCCAGAAGGTCTTCTTCTTCCATACGTACAACGAGACCAAGGCTTCCGTGGTGGAAAGGTTCAACAGGACATTCAAAGGCCGTATGTATAAATATTTCACCTATAAGAATACAAGGCGGTACATCGATGTTCTCCCGAAACTTGTGAGTGGTTACAATCGAGCCTATCACCGGAGTATAGAACGACGATGGCGGTGTTCAAGGTCGGGGACCCTGTACGGATCAGTAAAGTCAAAGGTCAATTTGAGAAAAGTTACATGCCCAACTGGAGCGATGCGCACTTCCTGATTAAACGGCGCCTACCCCTACAGCAGCGAGTCTATGAACTGGAACATCTTCAAGGGGAACCGTTGCTAGGAACGTATTACGAGACGGAATTACAGCCTGTCGTAAAAACACAACAAGACTACTACACGGTGGAGCAGATTTTGAAAACGGAAGGTCGACATGGCAAACTGTTTCATTTCGTCAAATGGCAAGGGTGGCCCAGTTTCTTCAATTCCTGGGTCGCTGCCAACCAGGTGAAACGACTATAAAGCCAGACACCACTGCCGTCATATTTCATTCCACGTTCGACCACAGTGCTATGGACAAACAGCAGCTGCCTCTGAACACAGCGTCTCCCAAAACGCGCAAAGCGCAAGTGGGCTTTGTGGTGATACTGCTAACCCTGCTGAGTGTGTTGTACGGAGGTGTGTTTTACGACGTAGCCTATGTCAGCACGTTACTTAACCAACTGAGAACACCAGCCACCAGTGAAACCGCTCTACAGATAGCACCAGTCAACCCCGTATCGAGCCCAGTCACCACCACACCCAGTGTACAAGCCACGTCGAGCTCCACACCAAGCTCCACACCTACACCAAGTACACCCACTACGTCTGAAAACCCACCGGATTTCATCCCTCACAGTAAACAGACAACGACGACCGACGTTGTACCCACCACCATCATCACTCGCAGTGAACAGACAACTACGACCGACGTTGTACCCACCACCACCACTCCAGTTCACTCGTACCAAATTTACAAGAGCGGGTTACCACGACAGCGCATACAGCTCGAACCATGGACCCTCGGTGGCAGCATACCTTCACTTGCGTCATCGCAGGACCGACGGGTTCCGGCAAAACGCACTTCGTCAGGAAGCTCATTCAACACGCCGACAGCATGATCACCCCACCCATTGCTCGAGTCGTGTGGTGTTACGGAGAATGGCAGGAAGCGTGCAGCAATGCCCCACATCACGTTCGTGGAAGGCCTACCCAACCTTACCGATTTGGAACCCGACACCTTGGTGGTCCTGGATGATCTCATGGCGGAGACGGATGCGCGGGTCACCCAACTCTTTACAAAAGGCAACCATCATCGACGGCTCAGCATCATCTACATTGTGCAGAATCTGTTCAGTAAAAACAAAGAACATCGGAACATCAGCGTAAATGCCCACTGCCTGGTCTTCAAAAACCCGAGAGATACCACTCAACTGCTGCACCTGGCGAGACAGATGTATCCCAGCCGCACACCGTTTGCGTTGGAACCATTTAAAAATGCCACAACCCCTCAGCACGGGTATATGCTCTTCGGCCTCAAGCAAGCCACCCCCGACCCCCTTCGACTACGGGAGAGAGAGAGAGAGAGAGAATTAGGGTTTAACGTCGCATTCAGCAATATTTCAGCTATATAGCGATCCTTCGACTACGGACCGGCATCTTTCCCGGAGAGACCCACCACGTGTACATGCAACAATAATGTAAACACATCCACAGTGGCGCCCCCAGCTGGGGTGTGTGTGTTTGATGATGGGGATAATAAAAAGAATTAATACCACAGCATGGTTGACTTTGTCTCTGTTCTCTGAAGTAGATAAAAAGAGCAGAGTTGTAGGTTCTAGCATTAGTTGTAGATGATGTCTGCGCGAGTACGGAAGCACGCTCCGACGCTCCGGGTATTGAAGACGGCCCCACCCGAGTTGGTCCGAATCATTGTACGCGGTGCGAACCCTGACCTTGTACGCTGTCTGTGCGAGATCGGGTACAACCTGTTAAAAGGCAACGTACCACTGACTCCGGCTCAGAAGACCAAGTTGGCCAAGCATAAGACAGGTCTCCGAACCCTAGTCCAGAAGCGGTCCCTCAAACACAAAAGAAAAAGGTGTTACAGAAAGGCGGCTTTCTCGGGGCCATCTTAGCACCGTTGGCCGCTTCCGTGTTGGGTCCAGTATTGGGTGGACTCTTCGGCCGACAATGAACCACACGAAAAAAATGGTCCCGTCGAACCACGGTTCCTTCAAAACCTCCAATCGCCCTACCCTGTCCCACCTACGGTGAAGACCATAAACACCCTCGATGAAGAGATGCAACAGATCTGACAAAGACCGGGTTTATGCGACAGTGAGAAAGTACAACGGTACAATGAGACGCTTCAACGGTACATGACGTTCATGGACCAATACAAAACCTTCTCTACCCCAGCACCACCACCACCACCACCGCCGCCAAGCGACACACCGCCGACCTCAGCACCGCTCCAACAGCCGCCATTACCAGGGGTACCACCCACAGCCCCACAGTGGGTGGAAGACGAAGTGCTGAAGACTGTAACTGCATCGTTCAAGAAACAAGCTGACCTGGTATTACAACGGATGAAACAGAATCCTAACATGACTTGGAATGATAAAGGCGAACTACTGGTACAGAATCAGGTGGTCCCCGGGACCCACATGACGGCTTTAGTGAATGACCTGATGCGTAAACGCAGGTCGCACACGGATCCTGGAGGATGGGAGGTCTTCGCTCAAGGCTTGAAAGACATGCATGTACCACCGGAATTGGTGGGGAACCCCCACCGCTGGGCCTTTATGCAGCGAACCCAGCAATCACCGAGTGGACCACTACCTTCTTGGGAATCCGAATGGGAACCGGAGTCACCCCCCAAAACACCACCACCACAACGGGCACCATCTTTTCAGACCTTTAAAAAAACATCCCTGATCAGGACACCCCACATCTCCAGGGCAGTGACACGTAGCAAGTCAACGCGACGAACACGACGCCGGACACAACCGCCCAAGGCCTGGAACACCTATTAAAACCAACAGCAGCAGCAGGACAGCTCAGTCGCCATGTTTTACCTCACCCTACCCAGTAACAGTTCGCTGGATGTGTTTCCTGACAACACCTTGGCCAAGTACGTGACACAGTTACCACAACCGTTGCATTTACTTGGGCGCTGGGAATGTGGCCTCGTGGATATCCAATACCCTTACTCGTGGTACAACGTGCGAGCCAATGAAGTGTGGTACGAGGTGATCTACGAAGGAAAAGACACCCGACTCACCCTCCCCGAAGGCCAATACGATACTCCCAAGGAGTTCATGGGTGGGCTGTCAAGACTGTTGCATTATAAGGCTCTACGGGAGGCCACCAATACTTCAAAACCCATCAAAATCCTTTCCCTTCAAGAATCACGTGGACTTCGATTACAACGCACTCAACGACAAGGCACAGCTTATCGTCACCGCCAACGCGAGTCCTATCCTACAGCAAATGCTGGGTTTCGATCTACAGACGTTCGCTGGTCCCACCGCCCACCAAGGCGAGATCTCGATGGATATGAAGTCGGGTATGTACGGACTCTACGTCTACTCGGACGTGGTGGACAACCACATCGTGGGCGATATCAACACACCTCTGTTACGGGTGGTCCCCATTAAAAAGACGTATGGAGATCAAGTCACCCACAGTTTCACCCACATGCTCTACCTACCCGTACGACAAACCGACATCAACACTATCACGGTGGATATAAGAGATGACACGAGACGACCGGTGGCATTCGAACGCGGGAAAGTGGTGCTGACACTTCATTTTCGACAAGCACGTGCTCCCCACTTTGTATAATGAAGGTACCTTACGAGTGCGATGCACGCAGCTATATGGACTATTATGCCCAACAGGCCGGCGGTGCCTCCCGGTCTTTAGTGGTGCACGCATGCAACGAGGACATGGACTGGAGAACATACACGGGAGCATCGTCAAAACGTTCCTGCTCTTGGTGACGCGTGGGGTGAAAGCAATCGGCAAACAAGCGGTACGCAGTGGACTGCAAGTCGCCGGTGATGTCTTGGGAGGTACGGCACCCAAAGAAGCCTTGAAACGGCGGGCCAAAGAAGCAGGAGGCGTCTTGGTCGCCAAAGCACAACGCACCGTAGGGAATAAAAGACCTGCACCACCGAGACCACGCACCAGTCGACGACCGACCCAGCGACGACGCACATCGAAGACCCAGGATATCTTTTCTTAAAACATGTCCTTGGTCCACGCAGAGTCCTGCCCCTCCACCAACAGTGAATTTGATTTGTGGACCGTCCCGCCCACACAGATCAGTGCCGAACAAGGATTATGGGTGGAGCATCTCCCGCTCTCCATCATCAACGCAACAGGGCCCATCGAGTTCACCATTAGTAATGCGGATACGGCCTATGTGGATTTAGCCCATACCTACTTGTATGTGAAAGCCAACATCGTCAATGGAGATGGCTCCAGAATCGTCGACCAAGCAACGGTGGGCCCGACGAATCTCTGTCTACACTTGATGTTTCAACAGGTGGATATGTTTCTCAGCGACAAACTCATCAGTGACTCGACCAACACTTACCCCTATCGAGCCTACATCGAGACGCTGTTGTCGCATGGGCGAGAGGCTACAAAATCTCAACTGACAGCCGCTTTATTCTACCAGGACACAGCCCAGCACATGGGCGTAGAGAACGACAATGTGGGATATAACAAACGGAAGTATTTGACCGCGAACGGCGTCTCGGTGGATCTCATGGGTCGACTGCACGCAGACATGTTCATGCAAGACCGATACCTCTTGAACAAGATCCCCATCAAAATCCGACTGATACGGGCGCCTCCGACCTTCGCCTTGATGGCCACTAACGTAGACGGGCATGCAGCTGACTATAAGATTGTCATCCAAGACGCAGTTCTGTATCTCCGAAAAGTGAAACCGAATCCAGCCGTTCAATTGGGACACCTCAAAGCCTTGGGAACAAAACCAGTCCAGTACCCTATCCGATGTGTGCAAATCAAAGTGTTCTCTGTGTCTGCTGGAAATATGAGCGCAAACAAAGAAAACCTGTTCCTGGGGGAACTACCCAAGCGATTGATCCGGGCCAGTGTGGAAAATACCAGTTTCAGCGGAGCCTACCCAGAGAACCCGTTTGACTTTAAACATTTCGGCATCAATTGTGTGGCCCTGTATGTGGATGGACAACAGGTCCCAGCCACGGCCGGAACACCGAACTTTGGGAGCGCGAATTTCATTCGAGCCTATCAGAGCCTGTTTAAAGCCACCGGTCAAATCAACCAGGACGAAGGGAATATGATCAGTCGGGAGGACTACGCGAACGGATACACGCTGTTCTGTTTCGATTTGACCCCCACCTTAGAGAACGACCATCAGCTGGCACGAGCCCTCCGGAGCACCGTCAATGTGATCTGCTACGCCGAGTTTGAAAACATCATTCAAGTGAACAAAGCGCACAACGTCCTGTGTAACTTCTCCACATAAGATGGATACAGACCAGATTGCTGTAGAATGACCCGATGGATCGGCCCGGTGAACATTGGGTGGGCGTGTACTTGACAGAACAGCAGGGCGAATACTTTGACCCTTACGGCCTGCCACCCCTCCATCCCGATTTAACAGACTTCATGGATCAATGCACAGAGACGTGGTGTTGGAACAGTCAAACGTTGCAAATTACAAGCGTCTAGTCCGTCATTCATAATCCAGCCGTCGTCCATTAGAGAATATCCGCGTCCATAATCCAAAGACCTATTCCATTTCCATATAACAGTATTATATAACTGGCCTGACCAGTAGCGTGTGCGGACAATATTGCTTGTTTTACCTGTACCATCGATGCCGGGGAAGACCCTTGTCTACCCTCGTACAGATGTTTGACGAGTACCCCAAGGCCGAGGACCGAGATGTACTCGTATATGACTGGGCCGCCCATCATTGCAATGTACAAGCCCCGTTCTGGGCTTAAGTTCTTTCAATGTACAAGCCCCCCTGTTCTGGGCTTAAGTTCTTTCAATGTTCAAGCCCACTGTTCTGGGCTTAAATTTTATCGATTTCAATGTACAAGCCCCCTGTTCTGGGCTTCAGTTTTCACGTGGTTGTTCTCACGTTGTTGTTGTTGAATAAAAAAAGCAAAATGAGATCTCACCCAAAAAAAACCTGTCTTGTGTGTTTTCTATATGAGCATAATGCATGAAGGCTATAACAGACATGTGGGGCTTCGATGAAACTGGCGTCGAACACCGTGGAGAAAGTGGCCTAGGATAATCCGAAATTCACCCGCGCAGGGGTGGCGGCGGGTAAGGCGCGCGCGCGCGCTGCGGCCGAAGTAACCCGCGCGCGCGGGGCGGGGCGGGGCCGGGCCGGAAAAAACCCCGGATGTTGAACATCCGGACCATACGTCTAAGGGGAACATTGGAACTCTTCTGTGTTCGAAGATAGTTTTAGAGAAACCCGGAAGTGACGTCTGTACGCAGTACCCACACCACCACCCAACCCCAACCATGGACCCCTAGTGGTGGGTCAAACACACCCCCACGCATACCCCAACATGCCTGCTTTCTATACTACCACCAGACTGCGCATGCGCAGACCCTTGAACACGGACGAACCTTGAGTTCAAACGGATGCTGCTTCACAAGAGCTTCAACATAAGACCTCATACGACTCCATCAGACAGTTGGTGACCCATGTCGGCGCCAAAAATGTCTAGTTCCATACACTTTCTCTACTGCGCATGCGCAGAATGACGTCAGTTCCTCGTCGGATACTCCCTCACGACTGCTTTACATTGATACCTCACTCGATCCCATCAGACCATTAGGGGCCTACCTAAACCCCAACACGTCTATTTTTATACTACGGACAGACTCGGGATCTCCGTGTCTCCTCGGGCACCTCCGTGTCTCTTCGGTGATCTCCTTGACATCTTCGCAACATTGTAGCGAACATGCAACAATGTTGTAATTCGGGGAGCCAGGTGTTCGACACGTGACAACCCCACACGAACCTCACCGAAAAAACACGGACCTGACCGAAGAGACACAGACCTGACCGAAGAGACACGGAGGTGAACGACATTGTGGGAAAAACCCCACAGACAGGTCAGTACATGTTCCCACGGACCTCACCGAAAAGGCACGGAGGTGAACGACATTGTGGGAAAAAACCCACAGACAGGTGAGTACATATCCTATCATGTTCACAGGTCACGCGCCATTCACCCAGACCGGAAGTGACGTCATACGGCATGTTCACAGGTCACGCTCTATTCACCCAGACCGGAAGTGACGTCATACGGGACTGGTGGCGCCGTCTGGCGGAAAAAAGGGTACCAAGAGTTACCTCCCTGGAAAACGTGAGCCGTCCCGTCTTCTCTCTACTACTGATGAGTTTTTAGCTTCTTCATGCATTGCGCAACCAGGAGGTCAAAAGCTAAGATGAATTCTAAAATTTCTGCAGTCTTTCGTTCACTCTGGGATACAATATAGCAGTTCTATTGTATCCCAGGTTCACTCTAGTCTCTTCGTCATTAGAGAAGTTTAGATTTTACACATCCACCTTGTCCAAGCATTCTTCAATCTGTTAGCTTAGATAATGCATGCACCCGCAATCTCATCTAAGTTAGAATAAATTTCGGAATCTGACAATTTTGAACTGCATCTGACGATCTAATTGTTCCAGGTCCGTTGAATCTCACACACAGGTAGCAGTCCTTGTATATCGGAGGACAAATATTGCGAGATGTAAATATGGGATGTACTGCTGCCTGTGATCTCACATTATGGAAAAGAAACTTGGGTTATCTCTGAGCGGCCGCATCCAATATATTTAACCAGCACTTTTGCCTTCTATCAACAGTGGCCTTGCCATGTTGTGGCTATATACATGTAGCCCGGCGCACACGAGAGCTATCAGCTGAGCAAACGGTCTCAATTGCCAGTCAGCTCAAGGGCTAGCTCTCGTGTGGTTTCAGCGCACACGGTGAGCAAAATGATCACCGGTTCCCGCAGAACACCTTAGAGATCTCGTGATCTTTGAGATAAAAATCACGGGAATTCGATTTGATCTCGCGAGGCTAAATTATTAAACAAGTTTGATATTTTTCTCCCGGCCTCTGTAGGCCAAAACTCACCAAAATCTGTCCGCACACGAGAGCTAGCCCCCGAGCTGACAGGCAAATGAGGCCGTTAGCTCAGCTGATAGCTCTCGTGTGCGCCGGGTTTATGCAGGCAAAGACCATCTTTATTTTATCGAACCAATTTCTACGTTCCCACTTCGAACCTGCCTTGATTTATCTGACCCGCTTCAGTTTTCAAAATCCAGGGTGTCGATATCACCTATCAATGAGAGACGAACCAATCAGAATGTACACGTCGATTGTGAGTAGAGTGACATCATCCTCTATTAGCGGCATCTTCCCTCCAAATGTGCTGTTTGTATTAGCCCACTATATAGGTCAGTCAATCAATAACGCTCTTGTGCGACCTATTTCGAATTTCAAATATTTTGAGGTCAGTGACGTCTTGTGTCTGTAAGGTCTTTGAACATTGAAGGTGGCCGGATATATCAAGGGAGGTTCAAAGTGGGAACGTACAAATTCGCTTGATAAAATGAAGATGGCAAAGACTCACTGTGATAATTGTCAAACTGACTGGCATATAACCCTCAGCCCTTCTAAATAAACTCAACAAATACATGTTGGCAGTATCAGTGCTTTATTGTGTTCATGTATAACCTTTTTTATAATAGCAATCAGCTATTTCAAATTTATTCCAACAAAATGCATTTACATTGTGTGAAATAATCAAATTCAAACTGATCAGTCATTTATCAGAATTTTGTCAGACTGGGGACAATACATGTTATGCTTCAGGATAGGCAGGATAAGCACTTGATCAGACGTCAAATTTTCATCCCACATGTCTTTTGTCTGACTGCCATAACAGACCCTATATTTATGTGCTAATTAATCTTCGTCTCTGAAAACCGAGATATACATGTATTTATTTATCTCTTCAAATGTCATTGCAGGTTTCCATATATCTACATTTTTAATCTGTAAGCTTATGTGTTAAAACAATACACAATTTTGTCCAACTCAAATTCTGGCTAAAATCTAAACTGTGGTTCAACATTCTTCAAACTAATGTACATGGAGTGAATATCACCATTCAGCTTGCTGATATCATGTACATGTAAAAAAAGTTGAGAGTATTTTTGCCTCTGTGAAGATTATGGACATTTATAGACATCTGGCATTGTAGGCCTACATGTCACACAGGTACAGGTAACCAGATTGCATACATGGTCATTGTGCACGTCAATGTTTCCAACCTTGATATATTCAAAATGAACAGTTTGCGATTATTTTTAGCCCTCAGCCAATTTTGCCTGGAGGGTATTATCATCCTCGGGTACATCAATACATCCGTCCGTTCAACTCCGATTCCTCTTTACCACCATATCTCAAGAATGACTGCCTATAGGAATGCAAAACTCACATCACTTATGCATATGGTCACAGAGCAGAAGCAGATTGATTGCATGCAGTGAGATTGAGCCATATATTTCCAGGTCATCAGGGCGAAATTGTATCATGAATTGATCGTTGCCACCATATCTCGACAATGACTGTGCCTGTGAGCACTATCTTAAATACGTATGGTCTTAAATCAGAAGCCAAATCGGTGAAATTGAGTTATTTATTTCTCGACTACGGGTCAAATTTGTCTTTCATCTCTGGTGGCTTATTACCACCATATTTCAAGTATGATATCGCTTAGGCTCATACCAGACACACATCACCTGGTCGTGAACTACATGTACAGCCAAAATGAACATTACAGTATTGTCGTCATGTGTGTTCATTTAATTATCTGAACAAGCAGCCAGAGGATGCTAGGTCCCCCGCCGAAATGGCAGCAATATTTTTTAGCATTGTTGGTCTCAGGGGATATACATGAGGGAGGCAACTGCTGCTTCATATGCGTTGGATGTGGAAGGGTCTTTCTGCCTTCCCAAGTTTTAAGATCAACTCAGAACGATTGACTGAAAGTTGATTGCTTCTGTGATATAGTTTCCATGCAGTGAAGCACCGAGAAGCATCCCCACGTGACATCTCAAGGCATTATCTGCAAACCAAATTTGACGAGAAGCTGAAGGCATCAACCTGTTGCCCGGAAACCAAATTTTAAATTTGCCACCAGTTGACGCCACCTGTAGGTGCAAGTGAACGAAATGCAATCCCAAGCATCATCTCATGGCATGGTAGCCTACATGTATTAGCCTATAGTATCTTCTACAGGGGGCCAATGATCGGCTGATGCAGCAACAACAGCATTTTCCCAGTTAGACAGCAGATTTTGAAATCAAAAACGAGGCCGCGCTATGTCATCAGTCAACTGAGACAGTCGCGTGGTTGTGTATGAAGACTGGGGTGGGTCTTATCTAATAGTGATCCAATGAAAATGCTCGTATTAGTTTAAAATGGCGGGGTCGAATGACCAATCACTGAACGGGAGACAGCTGGAACAGTACGTTGACACTGTCTGTTAATACAGGGGCGTCGGAAGCAAATTCAAAGTGGTACGGCCACTATCATTGCACTTTAGGTGAGGATCCAGGGGCCGCCCAGGCCCCAGATGCTCCTGGGGTCTAGATCGCCGAAGAAGCGCTCTGAGCGATTTCTGGCGTCAATCAAAATCACTCTGCATTGAAGTGTATTTTTAGTTCTTTCCTACCCCTTTTACCATGAAAACGCAATCGATGGTTTTCTGCGATGCTGAATTACAAAAAATTGTGTATAGTATAGTACTTTATCCTAGGCACATCGTGTAGAAGTAACCGAGATGATGCATCGATAATGTATACCAAATTTTACATTGAGCATTTGGACAGTGTCAGAGATAGAGATCATTAATGATTTTACATAAATTAAAGATGGTTGCCCATCCTTCCCGTCACTCAGAGGAACTAATGTGGTTATTCATTAATGCAAGTCTCTTCATACATCGATGCTGTTAATCAAGGTTCGTATAGAACATTTGGATGGTATCAGAGATAAACATCATTAAAGATTTTGAAGAACATTATGAACATTATGTACAAATAGTTTTTTACATATAATTGGGAAAAGAAATGACAACCATTGCTCTTACTGCGCATTAGAAAAAGAATCGATTGAGCATTTGTTCTTATTTTGCCCTGTTGTACAAAAATTATGGTTCGATTTGCAGATATGGCTGAATGAAACAGTAAAAATTCGCGGTGATCTCTCAAGACTTAATATAATAGCAGGTTGGGGTAGACATCAGCACTTCCTAAATACTCTGATGTTGGTATCAAAACCATATATATACAACAATAAATTTAAGAATTCCACGTTAAACTTCAATATACTTTTAAACAAAATTCAGCACCAGTACCAAATTGAGAAGACATTATCCTTCATAAATGACACTGAAGAACTATTTGCTATGAAATGGATTTCAGTTAAAGACCACTTTGAATAAATGGACTTTGACTGACGCCGTCGACATAATCTTTATCTATCATCGTTTACCAAAAATGGCAACTACTTCTTTTCTAACTCAATATATCAAATTTCATATTAAATATTTACTTGTTTATATCTTCACCAGTTTGTTTGATGAAAACACATTTTTGCTTTATATAAATATTTCCTATATGTACACTGAATTATATATTATATTTGCATCTTTCTACGTGGAGACGCTATCCCAGTGTAATATATCTGTTGATAATATTTAGTTAAACATTGAAAACTGTTCATATAGAATGGATTAACCGATATCAATGCATGTATATAATCTTAAAATACTATTGTATGTATTCTATTGAGAAACACCACTTCAGAAATTCCGTTGTATGTGTGTTATATGCATTGTTGTGTACATGTGTTGTACGTTCTTGTATGCACGATTTCGTATCGTGTAACGTCATGTTTGGTAATGTAGTATGTATGTTTATATGTATATATATTTTCATTGCATTAATAAAAAAAAAAAAAAAAAATAAATAAATAAATAAATTAAAGATGGCCGCCAAGATTTCCGCCCAATCAGAGAAACCAGATCTGTCATTCATCGTAATTCTCTTGATGCATCAATGATGTATACCAAATTTTACACTGAGCACTCCAACGGAATCAGATATAGAGATCATCAATGATTTTGCCTAAATTAAAGATGGCCACCAAGGTTTTCAGTCAATCAGGTCCCGATTCAAAGTATCTGGATGTATCGATGATATATACCAACCTTCATATAAAACAATTGAATGGTAACCGAGATATGTAGGCTATCATTATCGATTTCGCATGAGTTAAAGATGGCCTCCAGGGTTCCCAGCTAATCAGAAAAGCCTGTTTGGTAATTCGTTGAAAGTTGCTTGATGTATCGATGATGTATATCAAATTTCGTATTGAACAGTTGAATGGTTTCCGAGATATGGATCATTATCCATTTTGCATGAAATTAAAGATGGCTGCTAAGGTTCCCACCCAATCAGGTCCCAATTCTATAGGCTTCTGGTCATTGACTAGGTAAATAAGCATACCAAATTTGGAATTCATCAGCGGAACAGTTTTCCGCTATCTCGCTCACGAACGGACGTACGGACAGACGGACGTACAAGATGATGACAATACCCCATGGCCAAAATTGGCCGAGGGGTAAAAACATGGGTCTGTGCCTGATAAATTTTAGCCTTTTGGGGTTGCAACTCATTCATAGAAAGCTCCCTGTACATGAACAACTGCACTGACAACTGCATGCCATCATCTGTCAGTCTGAAGACATTAATATAGTAATATACATGTGTGGACACAAATGATTCGTGCAGAAGCTTCAGGGTAAATCATATGATGTGCAATACAATTATTTGTTAGCAAAATTGAAGGAAATATTGTCCTTCGTTTAAGATGACACGAAATTCAAAAATCAGGGATTCAGTACTGCGGGGATTTCCCCGCCAGTTATTTCACATTATACTTCTGAAATAAAATATGGTTCATGCAAAAGCTTTAGGGTAAATCATATGATGTGGAATAGAATGATTTCATACAGCAAAATTGAAGGCCCATTTTGACTGGAACGGACAAGAAGAGAAACTCAGTGGTGCCACCTTCAGGCAGATGTTGCTGAAATGCAATACGGACTGGCGTCCTGTTGCAAGGAATGCGTATTCCGAATTTCGGAATAATCCAACACAGCATTAGGAAGTTATCGCTTCGAACAGATGTACACGGAAAAAAAATCTATTTTGACCCAGTGGCGCCACCTTCAGGCCGATATTGCTGAAATGCAATACGGACTGGCCTCTTGTCGCAAGGAATGCGAATGCTGAATTTCGGAAGAATCCAACAAAGCGTTAGGAAGTTATCGCTTCGAACAGACATGCACGGACGTACACGAACATCCACGGACTCAAAGAAGCAAGAACCAGTGGCGCTACCTTCAGGCAGATGTTGCTGAAATGTAATACGGACTGGCGTCTTGTCACAAGGAATGCGTATTCTAATTTTGGAAGAATCCAACAAAACTTTAGGAAGTTATCACTTCGAACAGACATGCACGGACGTACACGGACATCCACGGATGCAAAGAAGCAAGAACTAGTGGCGCCACCTTCAGGCAGATGTTGCTGAAATGCAATACGGACTGGCCTCTTGTCGCAAGGAATGCGAATGCTGAATTTCGGAAGAATCCAACAAAGCGTTAGGAAGTTATCGCTTCGAACCGACATGCACGGACGTACACGAACATCCACGGACACAAAGAAGTAAGAACCAGTGGGGCCACCTTCAGGCAGATGTTGCTGAGATGTAATACAGACTGGCATCTTGTCGCAAGATATGCATATTCCGAATTTCGGAAGAATCCAACAAAGCGTTAGGAAGTTATCACTTCGAACAGACGTACACGGACATTCACGGATACGAAGAAGCAAGAACTATTGGCGCCACCTTCAAGCAGATGTTGCTGAAATGCAACACGGACTGGTGTCTTGTCGCAAGGAATGAGTATGCCGAATTTCGGAAGAATCCAACTAAGCGTTAGAAAGTTATCGCTTCGAACAGACATGCACGGACGTACACGGACATCCACATACGCAAAGAAGCAAGAACTAGTGGCGCCACCTTCAGGCAGATGTTGCTGAAATGCAATACGGACTGGCGCCTTGCCGCAAGGAATGCATATTCCGAATTTCGAAAGAATCCAACAAAGCGTTAGGAAGTTATCGCTTCGAACAGACATGGACGGACATCCACGGACACAAAGAAGCAAGAACCATTTTAAAGTCCCCGGCCGCGTTGCGGCGGGGGACAAAAATGACGGCTTGGGAGCAGCAAACCGGCATATCGCATGCATGTGGTAATAGAGCAGCTCTGATCGAGTCTTCTGACCTATTTTGGGGCTTACTGGGTCATCTGTTGGTTTTTAACTACCGTAAGTCAAGAATGTGTATGCCTAGGCTTAAATTGGCTTTGGAGTATTGTCACATCCATCTATCTCCATCATTACCATCATGTCTCAAGGACAGGAGTACCAAACAGGGCATATGTGATCATGGTACAAAAACCTTAAAAAAATAGCCCATTGGGCTTCAATACCCCTCGGCTATCAGTTATTGTCTACACCCAGCAATCATGCAATGTATAATATCATCAGTGTATTTTTAGAACTAGATTAACAAAAATCTGATCTAGCAGAGTTGACTGTAGTTCAGCCTTTGCCAAGGCCTGAGATTCTGGTAGAGCATGACCGAATTCTTAGCTCTGAAATACTCTTCTAAAAAGCTTATAATCAAATCAAGTAATTTTATCTTGGAAATATAGATCAAGTTCAGTAATCTTAAAAAAATCTAACTTAATCGCTTAGGGAACATGAATTTGGAGATCTTAGACTTAACATAAAGAATTGGAGCTTTAGAAATAGGTCAAGGTCAGTGATATTCTTCAATAGACTTCAGATCCAGCCATAAGTGGTATCAATTTGGACAATGTAGAT
The DNA here is from genome assembly GCA_036873755.1 of Hanleya hanleyi. Taxonomy (NCBI): domain Eukaryota; kingdom Metazoa; phylum Mollusca; class Polyplacophora; order Lepidopleurida; family Hanleyidae; genus Hanleya; species Hanleya hanleyi. The sequence goes on from JAVTVY010008381.1 coordinate 44,725, forward strand.
ATAATTTTTCATGAAATATTGTACTAAATAGAATCTGACTTGGATAAAATAGATTAAGGATAAAATAATTCAGAGTCCTCTTCAGCACACCTTTTGAGCATCACCAGATATACACATAGTATTAATTTGGAAAGCCTAGCTATATTCTTCATGTTATATCATAATAAACAGTATATGACCTTAAAAAATAGGTCAGTCAACTGGGATAGGCTTCTAGTCAATCACCAGTTACATGAGTAATATAAATTTGGAAACCCTAGCTTCAATCCTTCAATAAATATAGCAAATTCTATGATTTGACCGTGATAAAATAAGTCACGGTCAGTCATCTTCAGTACACCTTTGCACCTTCGCCAGATGTATACATAGTATTAATTTGGAAAGCCTAGCTTTATTTCTTCATGTTATATCATAAGAAACATTATATTACCTTTAAAAAATAGGTCAAGCTCAGTCAACTGGGATAGGCTTCTAGTCAATCACGAGTTGCACGCATACTATGCATTTGGAGACCTTAGCTGTAATCCTTCAAAGAACATAGCAAATACTAAAATCTGACCTTGATAAAATAGATCAAGGTCAGTCATTTTCAGTAGATGTCTGTACCTTTGCCAGATTTATACATAGTATTAATTCAGAAGGCCTATATATTTCTTCATGTTAGACCATAATAAAAAGTATGTGACCTTGAAAAAATAGGTCAAAGTCAGCCAACTGATATAGGCTTCCAGTCAATCACCAGTTGCAT